>NW_006497454.1:403121-432776 GCF_000471905.2 Amborella trichopoda
CCCTTGAAAATCTCATTTGCTATATTGTATATCAGTATTCATATTCTTCATTTTTAGAAATGAATTTAGATTTCTCAATTCCTCTCTCTCTAAGATCTATGGCTTCGAAGTGAAATCCAAGAGTAAAGATTCTTTTAAGATATCTCTCTGTAGATATACACCTACGCACGCTTTTACAAATAGGGGAGAAAGAATGGATGTTGAAACTTTAAATTGTGTGAAGAGAGTGATAAAGAATGGATATATGCTTTCGAAAGAGAGAGAGAGATTTGCATTTTTAGAACCTTAAATTATGGGAAGGAGAGGGAGAATAGACAGGGAGAGGACAATTATGAAATAAACAAGGACACATGCGTAAAAATAGCTAGAGTATTTTCTCTCGCTTAATATAAAAGAGATATGTGGGTGAAGCCCTCCCATAAAACAAAGCGGTTGGTTGGAAACCCAAAGGTGAACATCTCTTTTAAGTATAGGGAAAAGAACCGCTAAAAGCATCGGTTCTTCTCCAACGGACATTTGGATCTTGATCGGAGTCATTCCAAAACAATTTAGAGGGAAAATATCTTTGTATACGGTTTTTACGTTTCATTTCTCAACAAACCCAATGCTTCAAAACATATAGAGAGGCACAGAGATACCATGTATTATCTCCGAACCTCGTAGACCTACTTTATCCTATATTTTTAGCCCAAAAACAAATTCAAAAGACATTGTTTTTTCTATTATTTTCTAAACCCCCTTATCTATCTCCCCGGGCCTATTTGATAACTGGAAGTAAGTTCAGGTATTGTATATTGGAAGTTCTTAAGTTCTATGGACTTAAGAAGTTCTTGGTTTTTTTGTTTGATAACTTCCCTGACAAGTTAAGAAGTTCTTGGTTTCTGTGTTTGGTAATCTCTTGGGAAGTTAAGAAGTTCTTGGTGTTTGTGTTTGATAACCTCTTGGGAAGTTAACACCACATGATAAAAGTGCATTTTAGTTTCCAAACAAGCCTATAGTCCTTACCAAAAGAAATATCATGGGGCAGATATCATCTTGAAGTTTTCCAAAATCAATGGTAGTCATGTAATTTTAAAAAGCGCATATCATTTTGAAGTTTCCTAAAAATCAATGGCAATCATGTAACTTATTTTCTGTTTCTTTTTTTTACAAAGAATAGGTACACATAGTTACTTTTTTTGCAAAAAAGTACGGACATACGTGAAGACAAGCAAAATCCATAGAGAAGTGTAGTCTACCTTTGTGAGATTTGTAGTCTCTATTTGATTCTTGTAACAATTTTTCATTTGCACGATTTTGTGTTTCCACGATTTTTTTTTTGTGCATTCACTTTTTCAATATATTTTTTTTGACAACTTTTCTCAAAATATATAGTACTTATAAACAATGAAAATAAAATTGCAAAATGTTTCATATCATGGCATTGGAACCAAAAAGATCTTTTCAAAAAAAAAAAAAAAAAAGCAAAATGCAGAATAGAATAAATTCACTAATCAATGAACATTTCAAGATTTACATGCTATGTGGCCCAAT
Source organism: Amborella trichopoda (assembly GCF_000471905.2). The sequence continues at coordinate 404,655 of NW_006497454.1, forward strand.
GGATCAACTATGAGTGAAGTTTGAGAGTCAGAAGTGCACAAAAATATGCAAGACATTTGGGGTCAAAAAATGGAAACTCTATAGAGGCATTAGATGTTTTAGAAAAATAGATGTATAATATCCAATGCGCTACAGAAAACTATAGTCCATCGAGGTAATCCATATTTGATAAAATTATGAGTGGTGATGAAGAAGTAGGACCCACCATTGTGATCATAACCTGTTCTAGGGGATTCCAATCCCTCTCTATACCATTTATCATTTCATTGGACGAGGACCACCCCATGGAATATGCAAATGAGTAGCCATTGGATATATTATACACTTCCAATCTAGATGTGTAATAACAAATCATAACATGTAATAACTTCGGCATTGACGCATTTGCATCAAGTAACATTCACAATTGATGCTTCTATAAAAGGAAAACTATGTACAAAACCAGCCCATTCAACAATTAACCTGTAATAATTTAAACATATATAATTCAAAATACAAGAACTAAGAAATCAACTCATTCAAACATACATGCACAATGCAAGCAGTATGAAATCAGCCCATTCAACAATAACTTGCAATAACTTGAACGCTACATATATTCAGCACTGATGCATCTGTATCAAGCAACATTCACAATTCATGCACCCATAAACAATAACCTGTAAGAAATCAACTCATTCAAATACAAATGCACAATGCAAGCAGTAAGAAATCAACTCATTCAATAATATCTTGCAATAACTTGATCACTACTTATATTCAACACTGACACATCTGTATTAAGCACCATTCACAATTCATGCATCCATAGCAAAAACCACGTACAAAACCCCATTCAACAATAACCTATAATAGTTTAAACATGCATAATTCAAAATGCAATAGAATGAACACAATATACAAATTTCATATGAAATGCAGAACAATGTTTAATTACTAGTGCTAGCGACTTTGGTAGGCCTCCCACAATTGCGTTGCTATGGCATCTCGCAGATTGACGCCAACGTCATGATCAAACATGCCTCTGAGTCAATTGTAAAAAACCATCATCTCCGTCAATTACGAGTTGACTCTCAACCCTCCTTCGAAAACGCAGCTCCCTTCTGCTATCGACTCCTCGAGTCATCATGATATAGTTGTGCAATATTGCACATACAATAACTACATCAACCTGTGTTCGTAAAGGATATTGCATTTGATTCATAAGTACAGGAAATCTAGCCTTCAAAAGTCCAAATGTCATCTCCACCACATTTTAAGCGTAGAATGCCACTTGTTGAATAACTCTTTGTGATTCTGGGGAGCTCGGGGGCCTGAAGTAAACGGACTCTTCGATACAAACCACGAATAGTAGGATACCCACCATCTATAAGGTAATATTTCCCTGTACCTTGTTTGTGCAATGAGTATATTGTAAGGCCAAATATTACACTAGAAATATTGTACAAACCGAAGCAACGAAACATAAGAAGGAACGAAGTTACCCTCAAGCACTGCAAGCGTACTGCCTTCATTACTAACTGTGTCATATAGGAATTTAGAATCTGATGCGGATCCTTTCCAACCTTAAAGTACATAATGGAAGCACATATCGAAACCAACCGCAACCATAATATTCTAGTTTAAAAAACCTTTTTTGTTTCGAAAACGATTATGCAATCGACTACGAACTCGAGCAGGGACATGAGTCACATCAATAGCTCCAACACAATCCTATTAAGAGAAAAAATCAACATATTATATATTAATTCTCAATGGATGTGAGAATAACAATGTGAATTATTTGACACTCGCATACCTTGAAATATGGGTAAAATCGTAGCGTATCACTAGTAATGTGGGCCGATGTTTCATTGCTTGCTGGTTGCAGAAACAAGGGTTCCAATTGTAAGATGGCTTGTAAAACTCTATGGAAGTAGTAACTTCTGGTCTACCTTGAATGTTGGAATCGTTCCTGGACCACCTTATTCCATTGATTGTGTGTGACGATGCTTAAAACTATGGCTACTTGTTCATCAACTATCAAATATCTTGTATATGTAATGTTTATCCTCTACTTTAACAAATTACATAGACTGATAAAAACACAACTTTTCATTCGTAATTGGTCAAAGCACTTACGAGGGTGCCCTGACAGCAAGTATTGGACATAATTAGCCCAAGTAAAAATTGAAGTAAGAACATGCCTTCTCCTCTTTTGCATAGTGATATACCAACATATAATGCACCACATTATATATGTAAGATATAAGATTACCACCAACCGACGCTGTTGAGGATCCATAACTAGAAATAGAAGATGACACCCACCTTAAATTAAAGCAATATTTTTAATCAAACCATAATATGAAAGAAGCCATCCACATCCATAAAGAAAACCATGAAACAATTATTGACATTAAATTGAAAGAAACCTTCCACATACAAATGAAAGAATTTATCCAATACATATTTATAAAATACAAACCATAAAATATACTCTATCAAACCATAATAAGAAAGAAGCCATCCACATCCATAAAGAAAACCATGAAGCAACATTTAATATTAAATTGAAAGAAACCATCCGCATACAAATGAAAGAATTTATCCAATACATATTTATAAAATACAAACCATAAAATAATCTCTATCAGACCATAATATAAAAGAAGTCATCCACATCCATAATGAAAACCATGAAACAATCTTTGATATTAAAATGAAAGAAGCCATCGAATTACAAATGAAAGAAGTCATCCACATACATATTTATAATATGGAAACCATATAAAGTAAACATATCAAGTATTTAGAGGTGTTTCACTTCTTCATCCAAGTAAGCCTTTAGTATTCTTGGATCTGGTAAGTTTAATAACATCTCTGCCTTTATAGAATCTTGGAAGATCCTTGCCGCCGTTACAAAAACATCATCACCAAGTTCACCTGCTCTCCACATGTCTTCAACAGTCTTTAAGGCGTCTCTCCTAACTTTGGACGGAACATCTACCACAAGAGTACTGCTGTTACCTGCGATTTCACGTGCTAGCATCTTAATGTTATCGATCACCTCTATCATGACTTTAGTCATGGAGTAATTGGAGGTGGGTTGCTTTGATCGGCGTTGTGTTCTTATAGGAGTATGAAAACGTCGTCTTTTTTATCCTAATGATACTGGGTCATCAGATGAGGATGAGCTAGATTGGACCTGGACTTCTACAAGGGGGTCATTAGAGAATGGAGTTTCGGGCCTTTCTGACTCAATTGTAATGCCACCCTCAGTCGATTTGTACATCCCATCTGCTGTGTTGCCCACATAGATCTTACTGAGGAGTGAATATTCGGGCAACATCTTGTTATGATATTTATTTGCCCATTCATTCTCCTACATATAAAAGGTCATAAATTATTTTTAGCGATATTCGTATTTGAACATATTCAAAATTTTTAAAGCTTATGCAAATGAGTAATTACATACCGCTAAGTAGTCAATCCAAACGGCACTGTCGACGGTTACTATCCTCCTCCTTGCATCCCATCCAAACCCGGATACATTCATAAGTTTTTTTATGTCACTGCACATGGTTTTGAAGAACTTGTACTTGCTCTTTAACCTACTTTCCGTGTTTAATGGCCCAAATTTAATTGTCATCGATTCTACCATCCGTTTCCAATAACCTTTTTTAAAGCCCCGCCCCCCCCCCGCCCCCCCTTGCCTTGGATACAGCCCTACTCTCTTTTCCCATAAGTTCAATGAAATGATCCTCTTCTGCCTGTATCCATTGCAAGTTTCTCTTGGATCCTATATTCTCATTTTGTATGCTTGATGACGTGCTTGGATCCATTCTAAAATATAGATACAACAAATCTATTATATTCTATATAATCATATGTTGTGCTCTCTCTCTCTCTCTCTCTCTCTCTCACTCTCTCGACAAGATTATAATGGCACACGACATTTGAACATACATAGAATAACCTATAATAGTTTAAACATATATAATTAAAAATGCAAGAACTAAGAAATCAACTCATTCAAATACACATGCACAATGCAAGCAGCAAGAAATTAACCCATTCAACAATAACCTGTAATAACTTAAGCACTACTTATATTCAGCACTCATCTGTATCAAGCAACATTCACAACTCATGCATCCATAAAGAAAACCATGTACAAAACGAACCCATTCAACAATAACCTGTAATAGTTTAAACATACATAATTAAAAATGCAAGAACTAAGAAATCAGCCCATTCAAACACACATGCACAATGCAAGCAGCAAGAAATCAGCCCATTCAACAGTAACTTGTTATAACTTGAGCACTACATATATTCAACACTGGTGCATCTGTATCAAGCACATTCATAACTCATGCATCTATAAAGAAATCAGCCCTAAATTTTTTTTTTTTTACCAATTTTCACTCAGAAAAAGCTCAGAAAAAGCTAAGAAAAAACTCCGAAAAAGCTAAGAAAAAGCTCAAATATCAGAGCTCAAATAAAAAATACTTTTTTTTTTTACTGATTTTGCCAATTTAAAAAAATGAAAAACCTTAGAAAAAGCCCTTAAGTGTAATGTATTCGTACTCTGATCAGACCTCAAAGATCAGAGCTCAATGAAATTTATAATGTATTCGTACTCTGATCAGAGCACAAATATCAGAGCTCAAAGATAAAAAAAACCTCATAAAAAGTTGAAAAAAAGCCCTAAACGTTTTTTTTTACCAATTTTCGCTCAGAAAAAGCTCAAATATCATAGCTCAAATAAAAAATATTTTTTTTTTTACCAATTTAAAAAAATGAAAAACCTCAGAAAAAGCCCTTAACTGTGATGTATTCGTACTCTGATTAGAGCTCAAATATCAGAGCTCAATGAAATTTTTAATGTATTCGTACTTTGATCAAAGCTCAAATATCAAAGCTCAAAGATCAGAAAGACCTCATAAAAAGCTCAGAAAAAGCCCTAAACTTCTTCTTTTACCAATTTTCGCTCAAAAAAAGCTCAAATATTAGAGCTCAAATAAAAAATACTTTTTTTTTTTACCGATTTTACCAATTTAAAAAAAAAATAAAAACCTCAAAAAAAACCTTAAACTGTAATGTATTCGTACTCTGATCAGAGCTCAAAGATCAGAGATAAATGAAATTTATAATGTATTCATACTCTGATCAGAGCTCAAAGATTAGAAAAACCTCAGAAAAAGCCCTAAACTTTTTTTTTACCAATTTTCGCTCAGAAAAAACTCAAAAAAAGCTCAGAAAAATCTCAAATATCAAAGCTCAATAAAAAAACTTTTTTTTTTACCGATTTTACCAATTTTAAAAAAAAAAAACCTTCAAGTACAATCAATTTACCACATTTGCATGGACAGTTTCACAAAGGCCATACTGGAGTTTCTGTATTGATAGATTCATAGAACATTAAACATTCATAATTACCAAGGAGAATTCATATCCAATACATAGAAGCTACATCAGTGAATTCATCATAGAAGCACTCGCATAAGATTTCAAAACCAACCCAATATTTCAATTTCACAATACTTCAATTTCACCAACACACACGTGTGCGTGATGTAAGAGAGAGAGAGAGCATGGTTATTTCTAGACATTGAGCAAATTATATATTATACCCATTAATCAACAGCCATGAAAAGAGAAGCCCAAAGTACAACAACATTTGAGAAATGAACAAAAATCAAATAATCCACGATCAAAGAATACGACTCCAAATAATCAAATAGAAACACTAAGTTCCAGCAAACATTAAACACTTAAGGGTGATGAATGGATCATTAGGAGCAAAGAATAATCACCATTTATGAGAAATCTTCTCTACCCAAGTAGTATTTACATTTAAGAGATAAAATCAAGTTTATGACAAACATAAGTTACATTGTGTTGTTTAGTCAAGAAACTAGGGATGGAAACAATTTATCAGTATCACATAGATAATCTGAAAAATTCTAAAATCTGATCTAACAAGTAATGATAAAAAAGAAACATGATATAATTATAGTTAAGCCTCTTCAAACAATGTGAACTAAGCACCTCAAATGTTATTACGGAATATGTTTGCCATTTAAGTCATTTGTCAAAGAAATGCAAATAATGACCCACCTGAATTGGTAAAAAAATAACAATTATGAAAACATGAGAAAATGAGTCCACATTATAGAATACAAGAACCTCCAGGCAGCCAAGAAACATAAATACCTAATAGCTCCATATCACTGAATTTCTACCACAAAATATAAAAAAGGGTCATTAATTCCTAGAAGTCGAGTTTTTGAAGTTCTAAATAAAACTAGAGAAGCCTGATGAAATTTGTTTGTTTGATGGTGAAGACTCATGAAAATGAAACATTCAAGCAAGTTTCCCCGAATTTTTGACCAAAAGCCAGATTAAATGGATGAGTTGAGGTGAGGTGTATTGTTTGCAAAAAAACTTGATGGGCCCTAAAAGTTCCAGAACAACATACGATCCATGTAGCATAAAATTAGAGAAAAATGGACGAAATCGAAAAAGAAAAAAAGTTCCTCAATAAGAACAGAAAATTTGCAAAGACAGACTAAAATGTTCCATGGAGCCTGCAAATCCCACATTGATTTGATTCTAAGTAGGGAATAGATAAAATGGGTCTTAGGGGGAAAAAAAAACTTTTAAAGATAATATTTGGAAGGAAGTCTTAAAAACCTTGAAGCATTTTGGAAATAAACCTTAAAACCTAATAAAATTAATGGAAAAAATTGCTGAAAATACATTTTTCTTCCATTTTTCTCATCTGAAATATATGAGATGGGCACAATCAACTCTCTATAACTCAAGTTCTCTAAGTTTCTAACCTAATCACGGTGAAATAGAAGCAAACAAAAAGCATGTTTCCCGACCAAGATCTTTTACCGCAGAAGGTATGGCTTAGTAGTTGCAGAATCGGAAAATTGTATCCTGGTGAAAAGAGAAACCCCAATCCAACAAAATGGAAGAAACGAAGCCATAAATATAATTCTTCTTAATCAAGCTCTTTACAAAAACTAAGGTCCCAAGAATTGTAGATGCAGAAGGCATAAGATTATGGAACCAAAAGAAAAAAGAAAGAAAAGAATAACAAGAACCAAATTCAAGAAAAGGCTAACTTTCTCACAAAAAAGAACCAAATGCAAGAGAACAAATCCACAAGAAACACTTTTTCATACAAGCTCTGCAATTTAATGCCCCTACACTTGTAGAATTGGAAGTAGAAGCTACATAAAAAAATAGAAAAAACTAAAACCAATAGTGAATTGCAAGATATATGAACCCACAAAAAGTTTTTTTTTTGTTTTTTTTAAATCAAGCTCTGTATTGTCAAAAGTTCCTAAGAGTTGCAAATGAAATTGAGAAGAACCTAGACTAAATAATAATAATGATAACCTTCAAAATAAAGAACAAGAAATAAGTAAATGAATCCATGAAAATAATTCTTCTCAATCAAGCTCTGCAATTGCAAAAACTAAGGCCCAAGCATATGGAAAATGAGAAACTAGAAGATGCGCAGACAAGAAAAACCCGAGAACTAAGAAAAGGCGGTACCTGCTAAAATTTGGTAGAGAGAAAGATCAGAAATCCGCCATGAAAACACACTCTCTCTTTCTCTCTCTAAAGCACTCACTTTCAAACACACACTCTCTCTATTTCTCTCTCTAAAGCACTCTCACTTTCAACAATGTTTCTATAACGTTAGGCACACAAGGCATTTCATGAGCAAGTAACATCCATTGCCCATTTTCAAACAGTGAGAAAGTAACAAAGAGAAAGAGAGAGAAAAAAAAAAAACTAAGAAGACCCAAATTGGGAGTCAACAGAGAGAGAAAATGCCACAAAAAAACTTGTACCCTAAAATCATGGGGTATAAGAACTCTAAGCTTCAAGAGCTCAATAACAAACACAGAGATCAATAATAAGAGCCATTTGTTTCAAGAGCTCAAGAACAAACACAATGATCAGTAACATAGAGAATAAAGTGCATACCTCAAGATCAATGGCAAGGATCACAGGTTTGCCTGAGATAGTGGCGTGCTTTGCAGGCTCAACGGCGAGATGGGAAGTCGCAAAAAGAGGGACACTCAACGGGGTGGATGCTCAGCGGCACAGAGAGGAGTGCTCAGTGGGGTGGGTGCTCAGCGGGGGCGGGAGTGTGCTCAGAGATTAGGGTTTTATCGAAGGGGAGGGGTGCTCTAGGTTATCGAATGGGGAGGAAGTTTAGAGCTTCATATTTGAGGTTCCGACCTTTGGGTCGGAACTTTTTTTACACAGGGGTGTGGGAAGATGAAAAATTTCAATTTGGGGTTCTCATTTTTATCAAACACGAAAGGTTGAGAAGTTCTCAACTTTCAGAAGCCACTTCATATTATCAAACAAGTTTCTCCCCAAGCCTCTCTTTTTTTATCAATATTAAAAAAAATCTATTTTTCAATATTAGAAAAAAAAATTTGTGAGAAAAATGAGAAGAGAGAAAGACAAGGGGTTTATAAAATAATAGAAAAAAAAAATTCATTCGAACTTTTGTTTGGACTAAAAAGATAGGCAAAGCTAATCCAGAGGTTAGAAAATATAATATATGAATCTCTATACCACAAATGTTTTAAAACCTTGGGTCTAGAAATGAAACCCAAAAAAGTGTACGGATACATTTTCTGCAAATGACATGACCAGTCCCACCAGTTTAACGACCTATAGGATCCTGAATACGCTGATAGGCATTGCAGCAACTATATTTACGCTCTTCAATCATCCCATCTAAGTATACAAGAACAAATTGAAAAAGGTGATGATACCCACTATGCGCCACCGAACCATGCAAATTGCCCACGTTAAATTCCCCCCTTATTGCTTCGGCCCTCCACAAGACCACAACTTTGCTCCAGTAAAATACCTCAAATCACCACAAAACTAATTTAATTCCCAAAACAATTACAAGAGTGGAGAACCAACAAACCCCCTGAAAGAGTAACCATAACCAATAACCCCTGAGAGAGTCTCATCAGAACCTAGCATGAGAGAGACCCTTAAAAACGAGAGAGAAAATTGATGACCCATAAAAGGGTAGAGAAAGAATTGCAACACATCAAGATGCCTTCTCAAAAGAGGAGATGGGGGGAGAGAGAAAGGAAACTCACACGCACTGCCTAGACTCTAAAGTCCCATTTGCGAGCAGCTTTGACACCAAAGCACCAAGCCTCTTAGCCTGAGGACCAGGCTTCAAAACATTGGGGTCACCCCAGCTTGAGCATGGGTCACCCCACCTACTACCCAAACACCAGCCATCAGGAACCACTCGATTGGACCCACGACTCAAGACCGCTTATCAATCTTATTAAGAACTGGCTCATCTTCTTTAAACTGCCTAGCAAAGGCATATCCACTCTCTAGCATTTTATCATAGTCTTCTACACCTAAATAGTGAGGCATTGGTTTAGAAGGGGTGTCCCAAACCATGTGTCGAAGGTCACTATTGACTGTTTTGTTTTGAAAATCCACAGAGTTGCAGATAAGTGTGGGGAAATAGCCTTCATTGGCGATCAATACATTAGTGAAATACATGGGGAGGGTTCGAGGGAGGTTATCCCAACCCAATACCAAGAAGTCCACAAAGACCCGGCTAAGAATAAGCCATGGGGAACCTGTTAACATAGATTGTTACCAAATTAAAAAGCAAGATATACTCAATAGAGGTATTAGTTCTATGAAAGACAAAAACAGCTATCAAAATGGGTAGCTGAGATCAAAATTGGGAGTTTGATGCGTCAGAGTGAATAATTGCTAATCCAAAATCAATGGAGATTTGGCAAGACCAATGATGTTGAGAGGTTGGCTTTTCCTTTGTTCTTCTTACTTTTTTCTCTCCCCAGCAATCAAAGAGAAGAGTTTTTGGACAAGAAACTCAATTGATTTGATGAATAGTGCAAGGATACATAAAGAAAAAATGTATACAACAAGCAAATTTATAGAGAAGACTGACCTGTGAAGAACTTGAAAGCATTTGGGGTAGGTCTCCGTTCTGATGCATGGAAAATATCATATCTTGTTACCAAATAGAGCTGTGGATCCACTACAATCTGGCAGACTCTCTGATCCCTGCAGAAGCAGAAACTATAAAGACCCATAACATCCAGTAAAGGAAAACAACCGAACAATTTTTTATTTTGAAAATAACATAAACAACAGAGTTTGCATACTCTTTCCACCCAAGGTCACTGGTATGATCTATGAAGTTCAAATCCCTCGGCACTAATGAGAAGACATGGAGTAAATCTGCATCACAAATAAACACATGAGTATTAATTTGTTCCCTTCCCCTGCCCCCACTTCTTCTTGCAGCATCAAGATACATGTAGCACATGATAGTTAAAATGCCAATTAAATGGGATATTAAAATGCTTGAGCGTTATTCGATAAATCAGTTCAATACTAGACAAAAACGAAAGAATACTAGACATAGAATGGGGAAATATTCATAAATGAGCATAAATTTACCTGACATCATCATTATCGTCGAAGCCCTTTCCCAACTAATTGGGATTTGGCTACATGAATCCTGATCTTTCATTCTGCTCTATTAAGGGCTATACCGTCAGTGAGGCCTAAACTCCCCATATCTTTTGTCACTACTTCCAACCATGCCCTTTTGGGCCTACCCCTTGCCCTTGTATGGTCTTCTAGTTCAACTTACTCGCATCTACTTCAACTAACTCGCACGTCCTAACGGGTATTGTACTGGGTTTGCAACATACATAGCCAACCCACCTACGTCTACTTTCTCTCATTTCAACTCCTATTGGTGCCACACCTAAATTTTTCAGAATATATTTATATTGAATTCTATCCCTTCTTATCTTTCTACTCATCCATCTCAGCATCCTCATCTCAGCTACACTTAGTCTACGTGTATATTCATAAATTCACCTGACATCAAATATGAGAAAACCAGCAAATAAGACAACTTTAATAGGTTGCATGATACGAGAGGTGGCCATCACAGTACCAATATAATTTGGAAAGTTCTTGGAGATCAGGTCTAATCATAGGAGCTAACATACCTGCTCAAGTGTTTATTTTCAAGTATGCGAAGAATGCCGCAAACAGAGAACTCTAGTGAAAAGGAAGTCTAGGGAACAATTTCTGCAATCTATGTGGCGGTACCAACAACTTACTGGATCCTTTACCAATCCATGAGACAACTCATTGAAACCTTGAGATAATACAAGTCAATACCACGCCTTCAGAGTTTCTACAAATGGCCAAAAATCAAAACCCTACTCTAGTTATCCTTTTCCTTAAACATCATGGCAAAAATATGAGCACTTTGGAAGAATCATTGCCCTAGAAAGTATGGTCATTCTCATTGTCAGAAACCAAAAAGTAAAATATTATTGAAAAGCATGTGGTCTGATATTCTCACACTTCAAGATTTTCCAGAAATCACAATAATGGTAGAATGTCTGATTAGAATCCACTTCATCTTGTTCACTTTTTTTTGCACTTTTTGAACTATTCACCAATATAATATACATAGTTCCCTTTTCTTTTATAATATTTTCCCATAATTACTACTTTTTCTATCAACAATTTTCCCACAGGTATTATGATAGTAAAAATATATAAAGAGCTATTAAGCAAGTACTAAGCATATCTAGAAAAATTGTAACTATCTAGTACTAATTTGAGAGGTACTGGAAAGACAAAGGCAGGTCCCTTATTGTAACAACTTTTCCCCAAAAAGGAGTTGGAATTAGGTTCGGCTTCTTATATGCAAAGAAATCATAGACCTAATAGCAAAATTAGAAGGATAGAAAACAAAAGTTGAAGCACAATACTCTCTTGAAAAAGTGCATAGTTTACCTGAAGATGTAAATCCAACAGTATCAAGACTGCTTGAATTCAAGCCATGTAACATGCTCTCCAAAGTTAAATATAATCAACAAGCAGATGGCTTTAAAGAACGTATGTGTATATGTTACCAATCACAAAGAGTTATGAAACTTTCTATTTCTAAAATTATATATTAAGGATTGTTTACATCTTACACAGATCCGGTTGAGAAATTTTTGGGCCGTGAAAGTAGAATTATGGGGATAATTTTCTGCAAGTTAGTAGATCTTCTGATTGCTAGTCCATAGATTTTCCCACATGACCATTTAAATCCCCTTCTAAGAAAGCTCTCTCTCCATTTGGTATTCCTTGGACTAATTCATGTCCTTCCAAAGTTGTCTTTTAAACCTATCCTTCAGTCTTATTTGTGGCGCATAAGCACTTATTACATTAATTATCTCCTAACATAAGTTTGATTAATAGGAACCTATCACCTATACTTTTAACATTTACTATTTTATCCTATAAATCTTTGGCTACTATTATGCCTGCGCCACTTCTATTATTATCCTTTCCTCTATACCAAAGTTTATATCCATCAATTTCCTTAGCATTTACCCCTTACCACTTAGTGTCCTATAGGCAAGCTATGTTAACTCTCCTTCATCTCATCGTATCCACTAACTCCATATTCTTAACTATTAAATTTTCTAGACGAATCATATTCTCTTAGACTAGCTTCTTTACCAATGCTCGTTCAAAATGGCATGGGAACCATTACTTATCACCTCAACTGGGAAACGTTGCAGCACGTCGTTTTTCAGGGGATGCTCTAGCTAAACCTTGTTCATTTCTCACGCACCCAAGTGTTAGAACAGCGCATCGCTTAGCTTGAGCATATAACATCGGTTCTGAATTCATAAAAAAATGTAGTAAAGTTTTACACTAGGTTACCTAACATAACCCTCCCCCTTTAACCGGGCTACAGACCAGCCACGATGGAGTTTTCTAATTGTTGCATTCTCTACTGTAATTTATGTTTCAAGTTATGAACATCACAAACAGGCTATTGTTTATTAATCCCATCTAAGATAGATTAGTTTTGGTGACTGCAAGGGGACGGGTTGTATTGTCAAAAACATCTTCCCATAGATTGAGATGTTAAATTGCATATTGTACTTAGAAACATCATTCAATAATGATTATTAATTGTTCCATAGTGCCCAAGTCTAACTGCTTTAGGTGCATCAATTGTTTAATGTATTCATACTCATAAAAATAAATATTTGCAAACATAATAAAATCATCAGTTATTTACTTAAGCAAATTCTCAAAATAAGGTACGTGCTAGCTATGAGAACTCAAATTTTATGAGATAGCAGCTACTAAGCAACTTCCATGCAAACTGGATGAAATGAACCATGGATGCAGGGAGTATAGTTGGGGGGTTGGCAACCCCCTTGGAAGGCTCCGGCTATCCGAGCCAGAGCTAGAGCCAGAGCCAGAGTCAGAGCCTGAGTGGAGCTCTCTCCCTCAACAAGGAAGCTTGTTCTCTATCTTATAGGGATCTTGATCCCAAACTAAAAATGGGGCATGAATATGATTTGAAAGAATCTCGACCCTAGGGGACGTTTCAGAAAATTTTGAATTTTGAACCTGTCGTCTTTGGTTTTAGCTATATTTCACAATTACCAGGGTGGGGCAAAAAACAACTTTGGGATTGAAAGTGAAAGTATGGAGCGAGGAAGCTGCGAAGTCATGTGGTCCCGGGAACGAGTTCTGTACATGGGGAAATGTAGGGATCGAGATCCTTGACTTTTAGGGATCGAGTTCCATATCTGTAAAGGAGTGGATCCCTTATAGGATGGAATTCCGCCGGGTTAGGATCAAGGTTCCCGAAGTTCAATTATCCATTGTATTATGATCTAGGTGTGAGTTCCATTTAATAGAGTTTTTAACTTTTCCAAATTCACAAAGCCAGGTATCAATGTAAACAAAAATCATTTCATTGAAAATCTCTTGGATTTTTTGTAACCAATGGAGTAAGATATCACAAATGAGTAGTGATACTACAAACCAATATGATAAGTTCTCCTTTGCAAAATAAGAAAAAAAAGAGTAGGACATTGCCAAATAAAATTCCCCATAGCTCTCCTCCATCAAAGATTGCTAGGGGTTAAATGACCTCTACACGAGAGAGACCTCAAATTTCCAAACATACATATTATTCCGTCACTAATAAGGCAACTCCATGTATGAAGCGATTTACTTAACCAACAATTAAGCAATAGAAGCCCTTTAGGGAAGTGGACAAGACCCAATATAATAGTCCCAAGGAAGTTCATCGTATTTTTCATGATCTCATTCCTCAATAGAACCGCAATGCATTCCTTTGTATCTCATCCCAACTTCCTTCTCTCTCCTTGCGCTTTCTTGTTGCCTTTTATTGAAATTAGGAACAAGTCATAATTCATAAGGTGTGTAAATTTATGAACTACAAAATATATATGCAATGTTTAAAAAAACTTGGGGAGGCACCTACACGGATGGAGGGCTCCTGGCTGCCCAGCGCCCCAGGTGGAAGAAATAGGGGTGGGAGATGTCCAAAAAATATGTTTTAGGACCAAATTATGTGTAAAAAAGTATATTAACACGTTTTGAATACATTTTTTACGTTCAATCAATCCAAACTCCAAAGACAAACCAAAGAATTTGAGATTTGGACAATTTGTTAATAATACATTAAGAAAAATAGGAAAATAGAATCTAACATTCAAGTTCAGTACTAGTCCACTAGTAGACTAGACTACAAGCACTAGGTACTAACATAATCACAAGGAAAATATTACAATCATATAGTCTAAGTCACAATTCACAATAATAAATTATAGTCTAATTAATCCATACTCTATAGTACAAAACCCAACCCAAACACCATAGAGCACACTGGTTGAGTCACGAGATTGCAAGTGCAAGCACTTGACACCGTGAATCAACATATTCAGGTGATAAACGAAGGCATTGGTCTATCAGTGCCTGAAGGGCACTACGCCATAACACATAGGCCATAGTCCATCCACTCCATACCATTACCATGATTACCATTCCAGTCCACATTCCATATACTCCATACCAGTACCACGATTACCATCCCAGTCCTTACTCCATACTCCATATACATAATTCAAAACTTCGAATTAACCGATGAAAGTAACTGGAAAGCAAAAATGTGTGTTTTTCTTCTTTATTTTTGCACCTAATACATAAAAAAGGGGGTTTAGGACATATAAAACCCAAATAAACCCCCTTATGTTGGGGTAAAAATGGAAAAATGCCCCTCCATGAGGAGTGTTTTTGCTCCTGAGCGCTTGCCTATGCGCTGGGCACGCACCTCAAGACCAAGTGCCTAGAAGGGCTGCCTAGGCCTGCACGATGCACCCAAACCCCAGTGCCTAGAAGGGCGGACTAGGTCTACGCGATGCACCCAAATCCCCCTAGCCTGCTTAGGCAGCCGCCTAGGCACTAGGCGAGCCATTTTTCTTTACATTGTATTTACAAAATCATGGCATTTAAAGAGTTTATAGGTCATAGAAAAATTGAGATCCAGTGATCCACACCCCTTGTATATGAACCAAGAAATGTGTCATTGAAACTCGCACCAGGATACTTGATTCCATCTTGGTGGAATCGCAATGCTGCTGACTTATGAAACGATGATTTTTGGTATAAGGATCTGGGTCCCAATAACATAAGATTGAGATCTCTGATTTCCCATATCAAGACCCTTAATATCAAGGAATCACCTAGAATTGATATCCCATGTTTGGAGCCCTGAACGAGATATGAGAGCGAAAGCAGCCCCTACTTAGAAGATCTCCATAACTATGAAATATTTTTTGTTTTCGACAAGTTTCTAACTAATAACCACTTACAAATGATTTTTGTTTTCCATTTTCATGGTTGTGATTTGGATAAGTAGTTGAAAACTGGCAAATCGACTCAAATTACCCGAGTCGACTTAGACTTGGGGCTCCCTAGTCTCGAAGAGTCCCAAATAGAGGAATTGCCATGATAGTCTACAACTGGGCGGTTCTCACTACAACGAATAGCCAAGTCTCACTTGGTTACGGACTCAAGCGATTCCTAAGTTCGGTTTTTATCATGGCCCTCCAATCTCATTTTCTGCAATTTTTTATGGGACTTTCAGCTTTAGAGGTAATAGTTATGCATGTGTTGATGACGCTATCAAGTGGATTACAAATTTATCATTTTTTAAATGACTAAATATACATATGGTTATTCTAGAATAAACCATACTAATAGTGAACTTAGAATTTCTTACTCCAAAACTTTTGATCATAAAATGCCCTTATATTGTATAAAATGACTTTTGATTATAAATAGTTCATGTATTTTAGGAAGGGTATTTTTGTTTTTTCAAAATCCATCAAAAACTCATTCAAATTTAAAAAGACTCCTTTGACTTGAATGATGATTATATTACAAGTAGTTAACTTTCTCTCAAAAAAAATGTTACAAATAATTTAAAATTACAAATACATCCTTTCAAAGTTGTAAAACAATCCATTGTTAATGTAATTTCTATTTGTGAAGGCATTCGATTGTCAAAAATTTCTGGACAGAAAATTCTACATTCACCATTAATATGGTGTATCCTAGAATAACTAATACATATTTGTATATATAGCCAAAAGATTTTATACTCCCACAGGAGTATACTATGCATTTACTCACTGGGGGTGAAACCTAGTGTAGGAGTAATTTTAGGACCCCAAATTTTGGGGATGCAACCTCTTCAATCTAGAGACTAAAAAAAAAGAAGAAAATCTCAATTGGACACTCTTATGTAAGAAAAAATATGATCTCTTAAGATTGAACAATGACTATCCAATTTTCGAAGGGTGAGATCTAAAGAGTCAAACAAAACTCATCATCATCATCATTTTAGCATTTTTCCAATTAATTGGGGTCGACAACATGAATCATGGTTCTCCATTCTGCTCTATTAAAGGTCATATCATAAGTGAGGCCATAAGTTCCCATATATTTTCGGACTACTTCCAACCATGTCCTTTTGGACCTACCCCTTGTTTTTTTTAGTCCTTCCACTTCAACTAACTTGCACCTCATTACAATTGATGTACTTGGTTAGCACCACACATGGCCAGCCCACCTAAGTTTACTCTCTCTCATTTTATCGCCTATTGATGCCACGCCTAAATTCTCTCGAATAGATTCATTTCGAATTCTATCCCTTCTTGTCTTGCCACTCATCTATCTCAACATATTCATCTCTGCTACACTCATTCTATGGGTATATTATTTTTTGTCTGCCCAACATTCCACCCCATAAAGCAAAGTTGGTCTCACCGCTGTCCTATAGAACTTGCCCTTCAACCTCATTGGTATGCGGTGATCACATAAAATTCCAGTTGTACATCTCCACTTCGCCCACCCAGCTCTAATTCTATGTGCGACATCTTTCTTGATCTCTCCATTTTTCTGGATTATCGACCCAAAAAGTGCGGTCTTTTTTGGTCTAAAAAGGATGATGACCTTAAACTTTCCCTTGACCCATCCCATGCCCAGGTAAAGGGGCATGGTTGTGTTAGGTAAAAAGCCAACATAAAATTTTACCTAAACCCATCATGAGTCAAACAAAACTCAAAATTCAAAAAAATTTCTTTTAACAATAATCATATAGTGATTCTTAGTTGGTTCCCTAAATTTTAGATTGAAAAAATCCTCCAAAGTAGGTCTTTTAAGTGAGGGAGTAGATGACCAACATGCCTTTGGGAGGGAGTAGATGACCAAACCCACTTCCCAAACAACGCTTCCAAGCGCTATGAAGATATAGAGCTTCAACCATGTGTCGATCCCACGCTCGCACTCCCACTCCCAACAACCATGACAAGAATAAAGAGATCAATTAATTTGTAAATTAAAGTCAATCTGATCATCATATATTAGTAGTTTCTCTCCCTATGAGGATATTTGATGTTTTGTATAATATAACTCAATGTGGTTTGTAGATGTTCTATAAATTTGTAAATTGCATTTTATGTATGTGTAAATCTATAATTGGTTTGACATAACTCTTCTGAAAGTCAATATAATCATAAGAGTACTAATCTGTTGAAACCAAATCAAATAATCATGAAAACTATCTATGATCATGAAGATGAAAAAAGAAAAAACAAAGAAAACCCATTGGATACCAAAACAGAATGTGTTAACATTCAAAGGTACTTCATGAGATTATATACTTTAAATCCAAGGATGAAGATGCCAATGACAACAAATGCATCTTTTTTTAGAATAATTTGGAAGAGAGAATACAGCACTATATTAATGTGCATGGTTGTGCTTTTCTTGACAAAAAGATGTAGATGTTAGTATTTTTTAGTAGAAAAAATACTTTAGGGTATTTTAAAATGAGTAATGACCTATGAGACCCTCCCACACCCATGTGTGTAGGACCTCAAAGGATCACCATTAAATTTGGCACAAATATCTAGAAAAGTCAAGTCCTACACCCATGTGATAACTTTTTTAGAGATCTGTGCCAAATTTAATAGTGATCCTTTGGGGTCCTACACACATGGGTGTGGAAGGATCTCATAGGATCATTACTCTTTTAAAATATATAAGTTCAAAATGTTACAATTTTGTAAACTATACTTTTGTCTCATAAAAATGAGAGAATGGTAGGGTATTTAGTTCCACATTGATAAATAGAATGAGAGACGAAGTATATATAGAGAAATCCTTTTCACCTTTATGTTCATTGAACAAAGGAGAGAAGGGGCGCTTGAGATACACTTTGTACAGAACATGAGGTGCACTTAGCCCGTGCACATGTAAACTCGTGCCACACACATTCTTAATCACAGCTAATGCCATTAGCCTCAGATATAATTGGCCACAGTTATCGTCATGGTTATCGGCAGCACGACTATCGGCCGTGGTTATGGGTGACGCGGTTATTAAATGCGACCATCAAAGCAAGTGCAACCATGGGCGTGCACCGCATATGGCCACCTAAGTGAGCTAGCATGATGCGCCTGCATAGGCAGCACATCACGGCGGTTTAGTGGTGGACATATCAAAGCGAAATAAGATTTCAGATTGACATCTTGATGCACTGATTTACCATAATAATAAATAGAGTCAATGGTTACGGTTACTCCACCATGGGAAGAACCATTTCTTTCTTTATAGGGGGGCCTCCATTCACAACACAGACTAAAGGTGCTCTCCGAACCATGCTGGACATTCCCCCCACAAGGGGAGAAAAGAGTTTGGAGGAGGTATAGAGCCCCCAAAAGCTCCTTAGAACCAGCTTTTCATGGTTCTAAGGGGGTTAAAGCGAAAAAATCAAGAACGATTTTCTTTTGTTCTTTTTTTTTAAATAGGATAAATTCTGTGGATTCTTTGTGCAAATGTTCGACTTGATTTTTATGCTATTTTTTGAAGGATCTTTGGGCAAAAAATTTTACTTTTTTTGTCATGAAATTTTGGCCTTTGGATCTTATGCACTTCTGAGTACTTTTAGACAATTAGTCTTTAGTATTTAGTATCTTTTGATATCGGTTATTACGTGCTTGATGCTATTTTATTTTTTTTAAGAGGTTTGGTAACTTGGTATATTGTTTTGTGTTTTATTCAATTTAATGAGTGGAATGGATTAATTAATTTTACATGGTAATTACATTTGGCAACAGAAACAAGATTGTTTTCTTTTGCTCTTTATCAGGTTATCAATGACAAAAAAATGGATGTATTTCATACAATACCAAATTAAAATGCCTACTATCACACAAATCACATATTCATGTTAACCTTTATATTCTTATATTTTCTATATTTTATTTTTACATTTTATTGACCACGTTAGAAGTGAAGCACCACATCCAGGTGCAAAATGCAGTGGACCCCCCTAGAGTTTTAAAATTTATTGACCACATTAGAAGTGAAGCACCACATCCAGGTGCAAAATGCAGTGGACCCCCCTAGAGAATTGATTCCATCCCGCATTTAACAACCTTGTGGGGGACGACTATTGGCCATGCTTAAGGGTGTGTCAGTTACGCCTACTATCAGCCATGGCTATGGACGCGTGGTTCATTTTTTAACTCAAATATTAAAAAATTGAACCAACGTGACCATTGGACAACCCAAAGTGGGGAGCAGTTATGGTTGTTAATAAAAATATGATTGTTAACCTCGATAAGACATGATTTGTCCAAGAACACACACTTCAAACAGTTAGCTTCCATTATTTGAAAGGGAGTCTAGACTCTCTATTTAACTGATTTGAACCTCTACTTCAAATAGTTTCATAACAGTCTCTCTCTTTCTCTATTTCACAAAAAAGCAAGGCAATAGACTGTTGTTTCGTGGTTCTTAGTTCTTACTGTTCTTGTGCATTTGAACGAGCAAGATCACTTTTATCATCTATTTCGTTGGTACTCTGTTCTTGCTGTTCCTGTACATTTGAACAATCAAGATTACTTTGATCTTGATAACACTAATGCACCTCAATAACATAGTGGGCAAATGTTATCTTGAGATAGTGTCAATAGACATGCCTTGAAACAAGAGGACCATAATTCATACGGTTTAATGTTTTAGAATCAACTCGTCACTGTTATTGGGAATCTCATCATCTTTTAGCCCCGCTTCATCCACCTCCCAAATCAGACTTAGAAGAAAGAAAGATGGGACCATTTTTGCTTCAACTCCCAGTTTGTTAAATGGGAAACTATGTTTGGTAAATTTTGAAAACCTTTAGAATCGTAGTAATTTTTATAATCAAATACATCAAGATGAGATATTCAAGGACCCAAGCAAACATTGCACATGCAGTTTATACCAGGAAATGCAAGGTAAATGAAGAGAAAAACCCTTGGACATAAAAGATCAACAAGAAGAACACCTAAATCACAAACCACTTTCGAACTATAAAAGATACAAACAAAATAAATAATATCACATACCATCTTGTGTTACAATGGGATAATCCGATGCCGTAAGAGTAATGAGCCAATCCCAACTACTACTAACCCCAAGCAAAATGGACGAGGCATGAAGCATTGAAGCCAAACAAGATGAACCCGCAAAATCAACACGATCACCCTTTGCAATAATATCAACATTCCCAAAAGCCATGAAAACCCTAAAAGCATGAACCTCTCTTGATAATTCCTCTCTCTCTGCTACAGAGGCTTCCGAATCAAGGTGAAGAAGATACTGATTTCTTGGGTGGTAAACTACCTTCAAAAGGCGAAGAATTCTACGCTTGTCACCATGAGAGCCGGAAATCCAATAAGCCAACACAGGAGGATAAGAAGGGCCTTTATGAACAAAATTTGAAGGCAAGCCAGCAGTTAAAAGGCAGTAGAGATTGAATGAGGATGAAGAACCGGAGATCGTGAAGATCAAAAGAAGGGCGCAGAGGATTGCAAAGAGATGTTTCTTCCTTTCTGTCATGGCTGAAGCCTGATGGAACATGAGTTCGGGCAAATAGCATCGTCTTCTTGCCAGGCAAAAGGAAACAGTGCAATCTGATTCCTCTTCCTCAATTGAGTACTGTGAATCAAGAGTAATAAACAGTACAATCTACTTCCTCTTCCTCAATTGAGAATGGTAAATCATCAATTACTCCTGTAACCTCAATTGAGAACCGTGAATCATCAATTACTCCTGCAACTTGAAGAAGCGAAAAAGGAACATGAGTTCGGGCAAATAGCATCGTCTTGTTGCTATGGGCAAAAGGAAACAGTGCAATCTGCTTCCTCTTCTTCAATTGAGAACTGTGAATCATCAATTACTCCTACAACTTGAAGAAGGGAAAATTAACCATGAATCCATGAAACTGAACTTGGACAAAACTCTCTTATTTTCGCTCTTTCAAGAACACTCATTTGTAAGGGAAACTGAACCATCTCTCTGAAGACTATTAATCTTCAACATGAATTGATGAAGTATTCATTTGACCATTAATCTTCAACATGAATTGATGAAGTATTCATGTGACCATTAATCTTCGACAGGAATTGATGAAGTATTAATTTGCAAATGCAAGTAATGCATGACGATAATAACCTGAAGAGAATAATCCTCTTCAAACTTTCAGGGAAAGAGTGCATTGGGCCTAGGAATTGAGGAGAGAGGGGACAGTTTACCTAGAGGAAAAAAAGGCAAATTACATTAAAAAAATGGGAAGAGAGAGAAAATAGGAATTACAGAGAGTGAATGGGAAAAGGATATTTAGAGAGAGAATTATCCAAAAAAGATTTTTTTTTTGAGCAGAAGGGTGGGAAAGTACAGTGATGCCGGGAATGGGAGGGTCCGCTTGACGCGTACGCAGGTATTACGTACGGTGAGTACGGATTCGACCGACAGTAATAATGTAGATGGTCGTTAGTGGCACAGAGAAAAGCCATGACATGCGAAAATATCATCCTCACTGTTGAGGGATTAAAAGCCCCCCATTTCACATGAGAGGATTTCCGTAAAAGGTTTGGTGTTTGGACACGGTTTTTATGAGTAGGAGTCCCCTCTTTATGATTTATTTTGGAGCTAGATTTTGGACTTAATTTTGAAGTGTATAGAATATGAGATTATTCATATGTAAAAATGTAAATTTACAAATTATGAATAATAATTTTAGATTACTGGTTCTTATTTTAGGAAAATTATATAAATATTTGTTTTAGTTTAAGTTATTCAGAAATTATGTAAAACTTTTTGTTATTACACATATGTCTATTTTTTTTACTTCATAACAATTTTTTTAAAAAAAATTACAAAACTATCTATTTTTGGTTTTTTAAAAACCGAAATAAGCTTGAGTTCAGTTTTTGAAAAACCAAAAAAGGCACCTCTCGAAACTTTCAGATTGAGAAATCAATTTAGTCTCTTCTGATGTATACAAGGCAAAACTGAGTCATATTGAGAGGGCCTATCTGAAACCAATCGAAGATGAGAGCATAGAAGGTCTATAATGGCATTTGCAGTTCCGAATTCGCTTTTGAACCAAGCCAATAGAGCATCGTTGGGCGCAAAAGTATTGGGAAATTGAGTTGGAGTAGGATTGGGTGGTTGAGGAGGGCCACAAGTTCGATGGTTGGGCACCATTAATTGAGGGGGGAGAGACATCGGATTGGGGCGTGAGAAGCCATTAGAGGTTCGGGTTGAGACCTCGTTTGCCATCGTAGATGCAAAGAGATGTTTCTTTTTTAATTCCGAATTTTCAATGGCGGAGGCTAGGAATTATATTAGGAGATGTCATTCGTGCATTTAGAGAGAGAAAAGTTAGGTAATATGTTATTTTTGAAGAAAGAGCTCAAGAGAGAGAATCGTGCCGAAATATATATTTTTAATGTTGAAAATTATATCTAAAAATCTATCGAGAAATTTACTTATGGACTGGTTAAATTTATAAGAGAGAGGAAAGAGAGAAAAAATTGCAAAAAGCATAAGTTTTGAGACCCAAAGGTTTGTAGAGAGCAAGATTTTGGAGACCGAAGGGTTGCACGTAGTGTTAAATGGACTGGGCCATTTTCGATTTTCAAAAACCAAAATCAGACGTATTTCTATTTTTGAAAATGGGCAATTTTATCTTTTTTTAAAAAAAAATAGTTATGAAGTTCAAAAAACAAACATATATGTAATAACATAAAGTTTTAGATCTTTTTGTAATAACATAAATTAAAACAAATATTTACATATTTTTGCCTTTTATTTTCTTAAAGAGACCACCACTTTACATCTATCTTAACATCTATCTTTAAGATGGATGTGTGATGCCTGAGGGGATATAAATGTAGTTATGTGTACGTGACGCATAAAGCACTTTTCAAAAATATTCTCTAGAAACTAGAGCTCCTAATTAGAATAAGAAAAAGTTTATACAGCTTTAAAATGCATAATTAAGGTGCACATCAAAAATCCATCTTTAAGATTGCTTTGAAGTTGGAAAACCCTTTAATTAATCATGTCAACTTCGAGATGTATGAATATTACAAAAATAAAAATATTTTGAGCCCTGAAAATAATGTATGTTGCAACATATTATAAGGAGTATTCATTTTCAAGATTTTCATGTGTTTATAAATCTACTTTAGAATTATTTTTAGAGTTTAAATTTTTATAATTATATATCAAAGTTAATTATCAAGCTATCCCAAGATTTTTTGACACCAAAATTATATTTATAATAAAATTTGAAATAAAATTTGGAACTGCAATCAAAGTTGTAACTTTATGCAAACCACACCCATTAGAATAAGGTTAATCCTTTCTCACTGTTTATTGATATGGATGGTGAGATACTTTAGAGGGAAATTGGGGCACCTAAAGGCCCAAAACTTTTTTGGGTCCCGTGAGTCTTCACGTATAGTCTATATCTTCTATATATGGTCCCTGTCAGTGTTCACGTATCTTCTATATCAAAACTTTTTTGGGTCCCTGTGAGTCTTCACGTATCTTCTATATATGGGTCCCTGTCAGTGTTCACATATCTTCCATATCTCTATGCATGTTTCACGTACCTTCTATGTTTATATGTAAAATAAAACATGAGGACGTATCTTCTATATCTATATATAAAACATGAGGAGGTTGATACGGAATTTGAGCACCTAAATACTCAGTAGACCCACTTTCTTTTGAAAACCTTTTTTTGTGTCCCTGTCCCTCTCGTATCTTCTATATCTTCTGCATATAAAAACCCATAAAGGGCGATGTTTATATAGAGCCGAGGCTCTAAACCAACAAATTAAAGCTTACCCCAAAAATTTCATTAGAAGAGGTTGTTTTGATACTCAAATATCCTCAAAGTGATACTCTTGGCATCAAGATGCATGGGCATGAGGACAAAAAAATGGATTTCAAGTTTTGGAAATAGTATATTTTGTAACGCATATTTAGACCGTCAATTTTCAAGATTTTCAAGTTTTTATAGATTTATCGATCGACACTATTTTTTAAACTTTATATTTTAAAGCTATCAAAATGATTTTCAGTATTGAAACCACATTTCTCGATACTATTTGAAGGTATGCGTCTAATTTGATTGATTAAAGCCCAGGCTCTATATAAACCACACCCTAAAATAAAACACATTCATTAGGAGGTTGGCTACGATGCAGCTAAGGGTGGCAATAGACCTGTACCCAACCCGGACCCGGCTATAGATCTAAGTTTTGGACCAGCGAATAAGACCCGGGTCCAAAATTGTATACCCGAACAGTCCCGAGTCCGGGTATGGCACCGGTACCGGGGCCCGAACTTTTAAATAATAATTTTTTTTTTACTAAGCCCCAACTCAAATACGTAACCCTAAGTTCAATGGGAATGCTAAACCCCAAACCTCGCCTCCCTCTCTGCAACCTTCGCAGCTTCGCCTCCCTCTCTGCAACTCTCCCTCTCTGAAACCCTCGCGGCCTTGCCAACCTCTCTGCAACTCTCCCTCTCTACAACCCTCGCGGCCTCGCCTGTCCCTAAGTCCTTAACCCAAACCCAAACCCTAAAGGTGTAAATCCCTAAATCGCTATTACAGACCTCTGCTCTTGTCGTTCTGGTTATGGAGGGAAGGAGAAGAGGCGGTGGTGGCTATGGTGGTTGTCGAAAGAGAAAGGGAAACCCTAGATGAGAGAGACGAAAGAAACAGCGGAGCCTTGTAAATCTATAGAGCCCAAGAAGAGATACTTCTGCACTATCTTTGGTAGCCATGAAACTCTAATTAATCACTCTCTCTCTACTTCCCTTCATCCTTAGCATTGGCAAACCCTCATTACTTAACCAAATCAAGGGCTGCTCTATCATGGTCATGGCCGATCCAAGAGACCAGAGCCTTCCCGATCAAAAATCGACGACCGAGAGGTGCGAGCCTTGTGGATCAGAAATCGACGATCGGAGGTGGAAGCCTTCCCTGCTCTGGAAGGTTCTGGTTATGAAGGCTATGAAGGAGGAGGCGGAGTTATGGAGGCTATGAACAGAAGGCGGAGGTTCTGGTTATGGAGGTCTATCATGGTTCTGGTTCTGCTTTTGTTCGGTGTTATGATGGTTTTGGTGAAACATATAGAGAGAGAATGAATAGATGAGCGAGAAAGAGATGAAAGTGGCTGAACCGAGATAGAGAGAGGAAGATGGCTGCACAGTTAGAGAGAGCGGTGGTCTGGGATCGGGCACGGGTCCCGGGTCCAAAGTTATTTGTCGGGTATGGACATAGCTATGTTCAATTTGGACCCGTTGGGTAGCGGTCCGGTATTTCAGGTCCGGGTCCAACTGAACCCCACGATACCCGCAGCGAGATAGAGAGAGGAAGATGGCTGCACCGTTAGAGAGAGAGAGGTGGTCTGGGTTGGGGCTCGGGTTCGGGTCCCGAGTCCAAAGTTATTTGTCGGGTATGGATATAGCTATGTTCAATTGGACTCGTTGGGTACAAGTCAGGTATTTCAGGTCCGGGTCCAACTGAACCCTACCATACCTGCCCCTTTGCCACCAGTAACAAGCGGCATGCAAGGAATTCATCTAAGCTTTGGAGTTAGGCTAGACAATAAAGAGAAAAAAAAAAAAAGAAGCTAGGTTTGGATAAGTTTTCGCAAAAACTGGTCGGATAGAATCGGAACTGGCCGGTCAAATCCCTATCGGTAGGGTGGCGAGTCTGGTTAGGGCCGGTTTGGTGGTACACCTTATTAGACGGCCCTTTCCAAAAAAAACCAGCTCCTAAATCGACATTGTTCAATGTCGAACCGGCTATTTTTTCTCAAAATAAGTCGGTTTAGCAGTTTTTCTCAAAATCGACAGCTTTACTTAAGCGGTCCGGTTTACTTTTTTTATCGCCTGATATGACAGTAGCCTCCATATAACAACCGTTATTTATCACAAAGCCCGTTATATGTATCAGGAAACTATGAATCTAAATTTTCACTTTTTTTTTATTCTGTTTGTGCTTTTTTTTGTTTTTTTCGTGTTTTAATGGTTTAAATCACTATATAATGAATATAAAACAAGTACTTTATGAAATAAAAAAGTTTATGGGACGGAAATGGCTGGTTTTTTAGGTTTATTAAAATTTTTTCCATTCTTCCAATAATCTCCTCAATACCTAACGTTTCTTGAAGAAATTTGAAGGTTTCTCCTCAATACTCAATGGTTCCAGAAGAAATTTGAAGGTTTTGATTGTTATTCTAGGTATTTATTAGATTCAAGTTTTAATTTGTTTAAAAAACAAAAAATCAACGGTTTATTTTTGTTCGGAATGCTGCTGCGTAGAGAATTTGTGTTCTACCCAAAAAAGTAGATTTTTTATCTATTTATTGGTTGTGTTTTATCATTTATTGATTTTTTTTTATCAAATTGTATTGTGGATTTTGATCATTGAGGCTTCATATCTCAAATAAAATTGGTATGTTTATTTATGATTGACTTTTTTTTTATATATACATTTTTTTGTAGCGCCATATTATTAAATTTTCATATATTTGAAATTTCCCCGTTTTTTTCAATTAAATTAAAAATATCAAATACTTTTTTATGATATTTGGTGCGTTTGAAAGATGAAGCATTTACAATGTATGAATGTTTATTTGTTCGATTATCCAACATTGATGGTCGTTTCTTGCTTGAAATATTCTTCATTTTTTGGGTTTTTGAAAAATCGATTTTTATAAAAAAAAAGATTGTGTAATAAAATTATGTCTTTTGATGAAGATGGGAAGGGTTTTGCTATTTTGCTTAAATAATTATGATTTTTTAATAAAATTTTGTTTTTTGATGAATATGGGAAGTTTTTTTCTATTTTTCTCAATAAAATTATTCATTTTGATAAAATTATTTTTTTGATGAATTTGGTTTTTCTTTTTGATAAGTGCATGATAATGTCACTCTGATTTTTTTGAATTATGCTTTTTTAAGTGCATAATATAGTTATATTTGTAATGATGGAAATGAGACATTATATGTTTTTAAGTGCATGTAAAAATTTTGGTTGCCTTTTGTTCAATGAAACACTACACCATCGCCTTGTTTGTGCTTGGTTCTTCTCTTTCTTTTTTTATCTTTTTTAACCATTTTCTATCAAGGTTTTTGGAATGTTATGGAAAAGGCTTTTAAAAGATCGGCCGATTTTTAAAAAATCGTCCGACTAACTTGGGATTGGTCACTGGCCGATCTCGATCTGGCCCGATTCCAGAGAAAGAGAAAGAGAGAGAGAGAGAGAGAGAGAGAGAGAGAGAGAGTAGTTAACGAAGGTGA
>NW_006497454.1:434258-467859 GCF_000471905.2 Amborella trichopoda
AGAGAGAGAGAGAGTTTACAAAGGTGATCTTAATTTCAAATCATCTCTCACATTTTGAGAAATTGATTTTTCTAAAAAACAAAAATCACTTTGCTTAGTAAAATTATGTTTTTTTATCAATGTTGGAATTTTTTTCTATATTGCTTAAGAAAATTATCTTTCGAATAAAATTATGTTTTTTAGTAAAAAATTATGTTTTTTGATAAAGAGTAATGATCAAATATGGGAATTGTTTTTCTATTTTGCTTAACAAAATTATTTTTTTGATAACATCATGGTTATTTAATAAAATTATATTTTATGATGAATATGGAAAGTGGGCTTAGTAAGTTATTTTTGCATAAAATTATGGTTTTGTAATAACATTATGTTTTTTGATAAATATGGGAAGTGTTTTTTTATTTTGCTTAATAAAATTATTTTTTGATCAAATTATTTGTTCTACTGTTTTTACTTTTTGATAAAATCAGTGCAGAACACATTGATATGGATATGTTAGATGCATATAAGAACAATAGAACATATCAGTATGCAGTGCATTGATTTTTCGTTTTGTTGCATATCATAAGATGTACTTTTTGTGACGTATGCCTTATTTAACTTCATCTAAAAAGTATTGTATGAATTATGCTTTATCTAACTATATGGAAGAGGTCTTTTCCATTGCTTGTCTTAATTAGTTGGCATTTTTATTGGATTTAATAGCATTATGCTACGTTTGCAGTGCATAAACTTTTATTCCTAATGTAAGCGATTTTTGTACCAAAAAAACTAGAAAGTTTTCAATGTAAGATTTGGGATGAATATGTTAATTCTTGGAAGAATACGTTACATGACAAAAATATCTTCAAAAAATATCCTAAGATACTTTTTCATGTATAAGACCATAGTATTCAAATATTAATTTATAAAAAGTTGTTTCAATTTTTTTTGTAAGATAAATATATGTTATAAGATATTATACACTTAATATAAGTAGTTCCATTTTTTTATATTTTTTTTTAGAGTTTTGGACCTATTTTTTTAAAAAAATCTATTTGATTGGTTAGTCCGGTTAACTGCTCCAGTTAGTCTGGTTCCAATTCAAACCACTTCTAGCCCTATGTCCGGTTAATCGTTGCCCTTCGATTTTGCGAACACGGGTTTGGATGGAGGCTAGCCATCTTTTCTTTTTTTGCGGCCATTAAAAAATGGGACAAATTCTAACCTTCTAAGGGGGCAACCTAAAACTTAGGTGGGGCAAATTCTTTCTGTTAAATTTAGGTTTAACAGAAAAATAGTGGGTTTAACAATAAAAACAGAGAGTAGCAGTCCAAAGGGAGAATTGGAGCCTGCACTTTTGAGGGAGAGTTGGATGGGGATTAATGCAAAGAGAGAGAAGTTTTTTTACGCCTAAAATTACATCTTGATGGTGCACCTTACTTTGTTTTTTTTAAGGTTACAATCTTTTGTAAACCATACCCTTATTAAAGTCTTTTTAATTTATTTTAAAAGAATTCAAATCGCGTAAGGAGCACATGGATTCCGCTAGTGTCCTTCTAAGGTATCTATTTTAAGAAAAAGGTTTATATAAGGGTGCAACGCTAAACAATCAAATTGAGAGGCATCTCAAAATTCATTAAAAGATGTTGTTTTGTTACTGGAAAACCCTCACTTCGATCGTATCACCTTCAAGATGTATGGCTATAAAAAAAAAAAAATTTTAAGTCTTGAAAATAGTGCATTTTATAATATATTATCTAGACTATCAATTTTCAAGATTTTTAAGTGTTCATAGATCTAGTCGATCGATACTATTTTTTAATCTTTAAATTTTATAATTAGAGGTGAAAATAAATTTTCAAGCCATTATAAAGGTTTCTAATACTGAAACAACATATTTTAGCATTATTTGAAGCTGTACTTTATTTGGATTGATTACGGCACCCTCTTTTAAAAAAGGGAAAACTTTCTATACTTCCTTGCCATATGCACCATACATACTTCCCCTCCTTTCTAGACCTCCAATTTAGATGGACCCCTCCTTTCCATAACTTCAATTTAGATGGACCGTTGAGTTTACTTGTCTCAAAATGTTACAAGTGAGCGGTTGATTGTGTGATCTAGATCTGACATCTCAAAGTATTTAATTATTAATTTTTCTACAAATCATATGAATATAAAATTTGGAATTTATCATCATCTCAATGGGCGCAATTAAAAAAATATTAAAATATTATAAATAAAATGACCAAAATACCCCTAAAATTTTTAAGGGAATTTTGGTTATTTTATTTTATCATGAATATATTTTTATATTTTTTGTAGGTGCGAGTTTAAGAGAGGAGTGGTTGCCCCAGTTTGGTGTAAAAATGTTTTGTAAGATACAAATAAAAATAGTATAATGCAAAAGAATGATGTTGTGACTGGTATTATCTTAGCCAGACGGTTGGGAGATGCAGGAAGTATATAAGATGTATATGGGAAAATTAGAAAAAATCGCTATTTAAAATAACAATATTGCCATTATTTCGGATTTTGAAATTTTGAAGTTTAACATATATATACACCCAATCAATGAGGCCTACAAGGAGGCTAAGATTACTTCAAAATTTGAAAATCTAAAGTATTTTGATTGAGAAAATACTTTAGAACCGGAAACTATGAAGTTTTCTTTGTCAAATTAAAAAATTCTAGTATATTTGCCTAACTAAAATACTTTTGATTTTCAAGTCCTGAAGTATTTGCTTAACTAAAACACTTTAGATTTTTAAATTCCAAAGTATACTCAAGGCTCTTTATAGTATAAATGTTAAACTTTTAATCCTTGAAATCCGAATTAGGGGTTTCAAGTTTCAAAGTATTTGCTTAACTAAAATACCTCCAATTTTCAAATTCGAAGTTATATACCTAGGGTTCCTTACAGTATAAATGTTAAACTCCATATCCTCAAGCCGAAGTAGAGGCACTAGTCGTTTTTAAAATTTGCATATAAATTGGGTATAAATATAAGGGAAAAGTTTATATAGAACCGAGGCTCTAAACAATCAAGTTAGAGCCCATCTCAAAAATTTCACTAGAAGATGTTACTTTGATACTCAAATTTCCTCAAATTAATCATCTCGACATCAAGATACATGGACATGAGAAAAAAAATAGATTTTAAGTTTTAGAAATAGTACATCTTGTAACGCATTTTTGGACCGTCAATTTAAGATTTTCAAGTGTTTATAGATCTGCTCGATCTACATTACTTTAAACCTTTAAATTTTATAATTAAAGATAAAAATATATTTTAAGGCTATCACAAAGACTTCGAGTATTGAGACCACATTTCTCGATACTATTTGAAGGTGCGCTTTACTTTGATTGTTTAGAGCCTCGACTCTACACAAACCGCACCTTAAATTTCTTGACACCATTTGAAGGCTTGAGAGGGCCTTGGTCGATTGGTTGTCATGGCTCTTTGGCAGTGATGGTGGGAGAGGTGGGTGAGAGAGGGTGGTGCATTGGTGAAAATGGTGGAGGTTTTCTCATCGGACTCAAGCCACGTGACTTACACGGGTGGAGGTTCCAAACTTGTCCCTTCCATGGGGTAGCATGGAACCGGCAGTATCCTCATTTTGGGGATAATGGAAGTCCCAATCAAAGTTGTTACTATAGCACTTCCAGTTATCAAACACAGAAGTGCTATAAGAAATAGATACCATTGCTTCCAAAACAATAAATTTCAGTTACCAAACGTGTCCTAAGTGTTGCATAACTTGCATTTCTAAACTGAAACCTGTCCGAAGTGTGAAACATGTGTAGTATATATATCATTAACCCTTCAAACCTAAATTCAGTCTCTTTGATGTTGATAAACTTTAAAGGGATGGTAAATTCAGTTTCTTCAAAGTTTATCAAATATACACACGTTTCTCTTCAAACATGCTCCAGTTTGGACATGCAACTTCTGCAACACTTGGGACACGTTTGGTAACTGGAACTTATTGTTTTAGAAGCAATGATAAGTCAGCGTGCGTGTGGCTTGAATCCGATGAGAAAACCTCCATCTTTTCACCAATGCCTTACCCTCTCGCACCCACCTCTCTCACCATCACCGCCAAAGAGCCATGACAACTAGAAAGCTGATCGACCAATGCCTCTCAAGCATATCCACCTCTCTCTACACTCTTTTTCTCCCTTTTCTCTCTCCAGAAAGTACAAATATTACTCTATACAAATATTTGTATAAGCACTCTCCAGCTGCCTAATCCCATTCTTATAAACTCTCTGCCATTAAAAGCTCTCACTCTCTCACTCTCTCTCTCCAACTAAGAGATAAGGGAAAAGGTAGGGGATTTGGGTAAGAAGGTAAAAGGGTCGCCATTACTGGTGGATGGGTTGAGCTTTCTAGGATGGGGGAACCTGTATGTGCAGGTTGTGTTTCTCGTAGTTCTCAGTAACACAACATGGTTAATGTACCCTGGTGTCTGGACCACCTACAGTCTCATACTTTTCTTTTCGTGGCTCATAGTCCTCTCCATCTTTGTCTGCTCTATAAGCATGGCCTGGACGATTGTCAATCTCTCCCATTTTGCTGTAATCCCTTACGACTATTCTCTCTACCCTGGTTTTCTCTCCTCAGTTTTCACTGAATTTGTTTGATTTTTGTTGAGTATGGAAATTTATTATTGTTGATCTTGACTACCATGGTGATTGGTTTGGTTGATTGGGGTTTAGGTTTTTTGTCTTAGACCTTTAGATCAATAGCTAAGTATTTTTCCATTCGTTTAATTGTGATTTGAAATCAATACAATATTTCTTTATCCTTAAGGGCACAACGAAACTGCTCTGGTTATTTACACAATTGTTCTTCTCTCCATTTTCGCTTATTAGAATCAAGTCGATCAAATTTATGTTCTACAAATGCCTCCGAGAACATACACTAAAAGGTGGTCCTTTTAGTATGTGAGTTGGTTTTTGAATGCTTCTAGATATTATGAAAATGTCAAAACTCCAGGCACCTTATTATAAACATAAACCACTTCTTCTTTCTCGCCTTTAATGGCTTTGTTCTGCCCTCAAAAAGGCATCATGAGTAGCAAATGTAAGGGGTAAAACTTACTGATCAAAGGGTGAAACCTGTTGTATGCACTTTACCATACTTCTCTTTAATATGATCAATCTTTTCATATGAAAAATAAAAAAAACTTGAAATTGAGGTAAAATGAGACGTTTAGAAGAGGCATCATGGAGTCATTATGGGTTCCTTGTATGGAAAGGACTTGCACTATTATGATGTGGCCATAGTAAAAAATTGTGGATTCCAAATAAAATAAATCACATACAATTTAAAAAGAAAATTTAACCTTTTTAACTTTACTATCCCATGATCTAAACTGTGCATTTTATTTTAACTATGGTGGATGTTGATTGATTTTAAAATCTTTGTAATTTCACACAAATATCATTATACCGCGACGAAATCTTTAATGAACAGTTACAATCAGTGGTTTAAAAAACAATTTGGTTCCCCTGATTGAGCACTCTAAAAACCCATCCGGATCGGTGTATGGGCGATTCGGATCTGGAATTGGCCGAATCAGTCAGATTAAACCTTAAAAAAAATCCAAAAAATTTATTAAAAATCATTAAATATTGTTTTTTAGGAATCCAATACGAAATGGGGAAAGTACATTATTAACTTTCATTTTTTTTATCAATATGTAAATATTGAGATGTTCTTTCCATATATGAACTTCTATTAACCATTAAATTTACATCACATAAATAAAAAATTATAGAATTGTCATGGATGAAGTATATAATCACGAAAGATACTCCAAAACTCCTATAGGTGAAAATGAACAGTGATTTTGCCTACCCTCATCACCGACCAAAGTTCATCGCATGATCACAATAATCCAGTAGTATTTAATTTTTCATTTTTTTTTTACAAATTAGAATGATCTAAAATTTGAAGAGTGTGTTCATCAAAAATAGGTGAATCTACAAAAAATATCAAAAAACTATTTTACAGGAAACAAATTGATCAAAATACCCCTGAAATATTTCGAGGGTATTTTGGTCAATTTGTTTTCGCCGATTATTTTTTTTATATTTTTATTAGGTGGGCCTCATTAAGATAGAGTCGTGCTCTAAATTTCAGATTATTCCAATTTGTAAGAAAAAAAATAAAAATAAAACACTACAGGACAATCGTGACTGTGCGATGAACTTTGAATGGTGATGAGGGTAGGCGAAATCACTGTTCATTTTCGCCTATAGGTGCTGGGAAGACTTTTCCTATAATCATACATGGACTACAATAAAGAATAGATTAAATCGATGAAAATATGGCCACCAAAATCTCGAATTGGCGGAAAACCTTAATCTACTAAAAAAAAAACCCAAATTATTACAACCTAACTAACATTAATCCAAAATTATTACAATCTAACTAACACTAATCCAAAATTATTACAACCTAACTAACTATAATCTTATATACTGAAAATGAAATTGTTGCTTTATAGTTTATAATTATTTTAATATACAAATAATAACAAATCCAAAATATCTTATAATATCATCTAATTTAAAATATATTATTGACAACTGTAAGAAAAAATAGTAAATTACATAATTTACAATGCAAATAAGTAAATAAATAAAATATAAGATTCTGTTATCAATGTAGAAATTATTAGAATGCATACCAATTTTCGAAATAACACTTTAATTTTCCAAAAATCAAATTTTTTATAATTCAAAAATCAATTTTTTTAAGGTTTCTAGAATAATCACAGCTCAAATGCGTGCTTGAAAAACATGATACTTGTTGTATTATTTATTATTTATATTTTGACAATAAATACTTATTGTATTACCTTTTGTTTATTTTTTGACAAGAAAAATAAGAAGACGGTGCTGCCCAGGTAACTTTTATTTTTTTGTCAAGGTAACTTTTATTTATTTTTATCATAACTTTTATCTTTTTGTCAATATAACTTTTTTTGTCAATGTAGCTTTTATTTTTTTGTCAATGCAACTTTTATTTTTTTGAAAAAAAATTATTATTTTTGTCTAGGTAACTTTTTTTTTTTGTCATAACTTTCACTTTTTTGTCAAGACAACTTTTTTTTTTATTTTTTGACAAAAAATTATTTTTTTTGTCAAGGTAATTTTTATTTTTTTGTGAAGGTAACTTTTATTTTTTTTTGTCATAACTTTTATTTATTTTTCAATGTAACTTTTATTTTTTTTGTCAAAGTAAATTTTTTTTTGTCAATGTAACTTTTATTTTTTATTTTTTGATAAAAATTTATTTTTTGGTCAAAATAATTTTTATTTTTTTGTCATAACTTTCATGTTTTTGTCAATGTAACTTTTATTTTTTTTTCAAAATACCTTTTATTTTTTTTGACAAAAAAATAAATAAGATGGTGGCTGCCCTGACGTTTGAATGAGGAACCTCTTGAGAGGGAAACAAAAGTGATAACCGACTAGACCACACAACAATAGTTGTTTTATTTTGTATAATAAAAAGATATATTATACTATGTTTTCAAGCCTGCGTACCTTACTAAAATCCTACATCGAAAAACCTAAAGTTTGACGTCCATAACATACTCCTTGGTACCACAATCTATCGCTCGAGTGAAAAGGTTGTCGGTCCATCCCACGTGGCAACGCTTGTACGCGCCTGTCACACATGGCGACACTTGTACACGCCCATCAAACGTGGTGACACTTGTACATGCCCGTCATACGTGGTGACACTTGTACACACCCTACTCGTCCGGTTCCTTTCTGAACACTAGCAGTTTCCTGTCGACGATTTTTAAACCACTGGTTATAACTAGCTCATTTGGTTTCCAAATTCCCAAATTCAATCAGGCTAGTTCAATCAGGTTATCAGACTTCTTAGAATTCCAAGCAGGTTATCAAACACAGTCTTTGTTGATTTCAAACTTCAAAAAAATCCAACCTTAGAATCCTACTTTATAAAGAAATTCCAATTCCTAGTTACCAAACAAGCCCTTTTGGTTGTAAAGAAAGTGTTCATGTGAGATGTAAGCAATGTTCTATGGAAAAACATCTTATATAAAGGAAAAAGTTTATATAAGGATGCTACCTTATAATGTAGAACTACGGATGCCCCTAAAAAATCCACCGGAAAAGGTAGTTTTAATGTTGAAAAACCCTTTGATTGATCATCTCGACATCGAGATATATAACTATGAAAATAAAAAGATTTTAAGCCTAAAAAATAATGCATTTTACAACATACTACATATACCGTCCATTTTCAAGATTTTCATATGTTTATAGATCTACTTAATTTTAATCATTTTTTAATTTTAAAATTTTATAATTAGATATAAAAATAAATTTTAAGTTAATCCTAAACACATTTTACATCAAAATTATATACCATTATAAAATTTGAAGGTGCATCTTATATCTACACCTACATATGCATCCGTATGCAAACTGCATCCTTAAATAAAATGCAACCCTACATTTTCATAAAGGTTGAGATCAAAGTAAAGGACAACTAAAAAAAGGTTGTCCCGATACTAAAAGGGAAAAGTTTATATAGAGCCGAAGGTCTAAAATTTCACCAAGCGAGATTGTTTTGATAATAAAAAATCCTCAAATTGATCATCTCGACATCAAGATGCATGAACATGAGAAAAATTGATTTCCAATTTAGGAAACAATGAATTTTGTAATGCATTTTTTGATCGTCAATTTTCCAAATTTCAAATTTTCATAGATCTGTCGATCTCACTATTTTTGAAATTTTGAACTTTATAAATAAAGATGAAAATATATTTTAAAGCTATCACTATGATTTCCTATATTAAAACTACATTTCTTGTTACTATTTGAAGGTAACTTTAATTTGATTGTTCTAAGCTCTACACAAACCGCACCCCAACTTAAAAAAGTTCTCCCAATACTAAAAGGGAAAAGTTTATATAGAGCCGAAGCTCTAAACAATCACATTCGACCCTACAACAAAAATCATTAGACGTATTGTTTTGATACTCAAAACTCCTCAAATTGATCATCTCGACATCAAGATGCATGGACATGAGAAAAAAATTGATTTCAAATTTTGGAAATAATGTATTTTGTAGTGCACTTTTTGACTGTCAATTTTCCAGATTTCATGTGTTCATAGATCTGTCAATCTAAACCATTTTTGAAGCTTTAAACTTTATAAATAAAGATCAAAATATATTTTTAAGCTTTCAAAAAGATTGCCAGTGTTGAACCATATTTCCCAATACTATTTAGAGATAAGATAGACTCTAATTTGATTGTTTAGAGCCTAGGCTCTACTCAAACCGTACCTCTACTAAAAAGCCCACCAATTTCATCATCTAGAGGAAGGAAGATGTATAGATATAAAAAAAAAAAAGATCTAAGTACTAAAATAAAGCTACATCTTGTACCACATTATCTAAACCATCCATCTTCAAGTATTGAAGTATATATAGTTCCACGTGATCACACTATTTTTGGAGCTTTAAAGAACATATTTTTGGGGTATTACAAGAACATCCAACATGAGACTACATTTTCCGACAATTTTTAGAGGTGTGGCTTACTTTGATTGTCTAAGATGGGCACTCTAAAACCCACACCCATATTCTAAAACGCGTATCAGGAGGCGGGATCAATAACCCCCACAACCGATGCAACTGGAACAATCCATGATTCTTTGACATGGGAATCAATCCAAAAAAGAATATAAGTTCTATTTTTAGAATTCAAAAAAATTAAAAAGGCGAACTAGGAAAGTATCAAAATAAAAAAAAGGAAACTCACAATCCAAATCGCCCCATCCTCGGGCTAAACCAGCCCAAGTACCAAACCAGACCAATTGCCATTTCTGACAAGGAACTAGATTGGTCCCAACCAAATTCCCATTCCTGACCTATAATTCTGGATCCAGATCAACATTTTTTTATTCCCGAAAGAATAGAGAACTTGAATAAGCTAAGTAAAAAAATTTCAAGAGACTGAACAAAAAAACACTTAAAACGAAATAAACCTCACAAGAGGCAATCAACACCAACACATCCATATGAACCGAAATCCATACCGTTCAAGAACAAGAGGAACAATCTACACTTTCCCTTGTTACATAAAAGTAAAATGAGCACAAAAAAAATCACGCAACTAGATTTCTTTGTTATATAAAGCTTCAAAACTTGGTTTCTTAGAATATTAACCCTCCGAATTATGCATCCAAAGTATGGTATAGTTAAAAAATAGCAGGTAACATGCTTACCACACAACTAGATTTATGTTATATAAAGCTTCAAAACTCGATTTTTCAGAAGATGGACCCTCCGATTTGATAGATCATGATTTTGCCCCTAGTTAGGTGGCGATCTCATCCATCTACACTATAGTATACTTCAAAAATAGCAGGTAACATGCTTGTGGTACAAAAAATTCCATTGCTAGGAAACCTTCATGCTCTCTCGCAACACCCCAACATTAACTTCTCCGTGAAGGATTTTAATGTTGAATCAATGAGATATCTTATCAATACTTACCTGAATGGAAGTCTCTTATCACACTACTTTAACAACCTCTATCATAAAACTTAAAAAATAAAAGGAAATGCAATATGCAAGCTGCCCACATCCTTTCTCTTGGAATTCGTCTGAGGGGCGTAGCTGTAACAGCATCAACTCCACATCGCATGGCATTCCTACACCACAATGAGCAACACATTCAGATTCACAATTAAGCTGGCATGATCCACACAGCAACACTGCTTCCAAACAATCCCTGTAATAGCTAATTCTTACAATTTGTCGTTGTTGAATGTCTTAAAGTTCTCAAACACTCCCAAACATCAAATGAAGACTTTCCAATGAAAACCTTGGTGAGCAAAGGTGTCTTTGTTGTTACTAGTTCACTAAAGTACATTTAGAAGTTGGGACAAAACAGGGAAACTAGGAATAAGGGAAATGGCTTAAGATTCCATGGAAATACCTGAGAATAAAATAACATAAACTTCTATGAATAAAACTATACAATAAAAAAATTAAGACATTGAATAATGGATCTAGAAGGGAATGAAAAGTCTGTTGATCCAATTGAGCAAACATATAAGGTGTCACAGGCAAAGAACATTAAGGCTCCTAAATCCTCAAATTGAAAAGTTGGCGTAACAAGGATAATCTTAGCAGGATCCTCAATATTAAAGCGATCTGGTGGCACTTCCAATTTTACAGAACAGAGATGGAAAAGCTAGCTCCCCAAGTGA
Organism: Amborella trichopoda; assembly: GCF_000471905.2. The sequence goes on from NW_006497454.1 coordinate 445,522, forward strand.
CTATTAACTTTTCTTTTACTCCTTTGAAGATCACAATTGATAATGGAAAAGATTCTCTCATCAGTAGAGGTAAGGCTCACAAGGAGATGGATTATCACTATCAGAAATCTTCAAGTGAAAGAGAGCATACCAATATCTTATTTCCATGTCCAGAGGGAAGCCAATTGAAAGACATATCTCTTGATATGGAGAGAGCGTGGGGGCTTTCTTTATTAACCCTATCCCCACGCCCCTAAAAGATCCTAAATCAAGCCAAATTTAAAAAGAAAAATTAAAAAAAAAAATCTCCATTAAACCAATTTAAAGGGATAATATCTTTTCAAGAAATACAGCTCAGCAAATTATATAAAAATTATATACCATAGATTCCTATGCACATGGGCAGATAACATTATCATGCTATATAAAACTTACAGAGGGATCAATCCTAATGCTCTCAAATCCTATCATCATCAACATCCGAGCCTTACCCCAACCATTTGGGTCGGCTACACAAATCAAAATATAATGAACAAACAAAATTATCACACAAATTGAACAAAACAAATGCATAAATCAACAAAAAAACTGCAGCAGGATGTAATTCAATCAGGAAAGAGAATCCAAGCCAATTCAATAACATAAACCAGAACATTGTTTAATATTAAATACAATATTCCTAGATGTCCAACATCTAAAATCTTATATCCAAGTTCCCCTCCGTGAGCATCTCGTTAATAAACAAAAGTACACAAATCTTGAAAAAAAATAAAAGAAGGAACTATGAAAAAGAATAACAAAATTACCCAAAAGAAATGACTACCATACTCATATAAAGTGTTATCGTCCTGGTCTTTAGTTGTGATTAAGATCCAAATTTGATAATAATAGAATATAAAAAAATCATGCTGATCAAGAACCCTAAAACCATAATAAAAAAAATCAACTATGAAAATACAGAGTAATATAAAATGGACACAACTACCAATCCCTCAAGACAATGTAGAACCTGAATACTCTCATCATATCAATAAAAAGACTTGAAAAACAAAAAAGAGAACAATATCCACACTTAAAACCATTGAACCAAAAAGAAAAAAGAAAAAAAACCCAGAGAAACTATCCCCACTGTTCTAACTTATTTAATAGAACAAAACAGGTTAAATCAATCCAATGCACAAATAAACACTAAAAACCCTTAAAATCTGTCCAAATTACATTTCCATCATACACTATCAAATCCAAAATCTCCAAACCTAGGTTTCCTTTCAAAGGACATAAAAAAAAAAACTAATCTCAAATTTTGACCCGATGCAATAGAAAAAAGCAGAAAAACAGCATAAAGAGCCTGTTTTTTTCCCGCACCTCAATCAAGAGGGACCTCAACATCACCATCCGTGATCTCCTTCTGCAAATCCTTGGGGTCCTTTCCGTCAACTGTGCACCCTACTGAAACACAGGTGCCCAAAATCTCCTTAACAGTTCCACTGAGGTCCTTCGCCATGGATCTAGGCTTCATTACCCTAGCGATCTCAATGACATCATCAAGAGAGATATTACCAGAGTGCTTGATGTTCTTAGTCTTCTTCCTATCTCTCTCTGGTTCCTTCAAAGCTTTGATAACCAGAGCAGCAGCGCTAGGAACTACTGAAACCTTAGCTTGCCTATTCTGTACAGTGAGCTTCACTGTAACCCTCAGCCCCTTCCAATCTTTTGCAGTTTCTTTGGCAATATCTTCTCCGATCTTCTTAGGAGAAAGCCCCAATGGACCGATCTTTGGAGCAAGAGAAGAGGCGGCTCCCACCTCACCGCCTGTAACTCGAACGTAGACATCGACGACCTGAGAAGGGTCGAACTTCGGAGGCATGGCGGTAGCGGCTCTCTGCAAAATTTCTAGGGTTAGGGTTTTGGGGTGAAGCAATGGAAAAATATAGAGATCTTTGGTGTATATAATTGAGAGTTGATCGCCGCTGCTTGGGTAGGGGTTTTGAGTTAGGGTTTTCGTGGGAAAAGAAATGACCCATATGTCCTCGCTCTTTGGGAGAAATATCAAAGCGAGCCCTCATGAATTGAGTTTGGGCTCGAGTGGTTAGCACATCTCAATTTCAACGCTAGATCTCAAGCTCCATTCCCATATGGCGTACCTTTCAGAATTGATACCTGATAATAGTGTTTTTAAAACCAAAGTGATCATTGGCCGATTTTTTACAACCAGAGTGATCATTCGCCGAATCGAGCAGGCTCGGCTGCAAATTAAAAATTTGTGAGAACCAGTATAGGAAAGCAGGACTTGGCCCGGGAACTGCGCTGGGCTGGGTCGAGTAACTCAGCCCGATTGGGGTAGGTCCTTTTGCCAAAATGTATTAAAGACAAAAAAATACAAAAATAAAATTAAAAATATGAAAAAAGAAAAAGAGTTGAATTTTAAATTAAATAAACTACATCTAAATGAAGTTAAAAAATAGTGAAAATGGATTTTGAAATCAAATTAATTTGTAATTTAGGGTATTTTAAAAATAATCCGAAAAATATAAAATGTAAAAATAGGTATATATAGGCAAACACTTCCCAATCTTTATCAAAATAATAGAAAACATTTAAAAATACATTGTAAATAAATTTATTATTTTAATATATTTTTATATTTTTTTAGATCCTAAGCTTGACCACCAAACTCAGAATACAGTAAGTCCGAGTTATTTGGACGAGTCCAAGTTGGCTCGCCCGAGTAGTTGAACATTGGTGGGAACCAACCGAAATCGATTAGGTCCTAGGGATCTTGAGACCCGGACCACTTGGCCACTAGTATAGAACCAACTTGGGCAGTGGCTCGTGGGTTTTTAAATTAAGAGAAAATTACATATAGACAATATTGGGGGAGGGGGGATCAGATACCAAATGAGCTTGCATTTGCTAGAAATTACGAGCACCGCCCCCTCCCGCGGCGTTTTGTTTTCCCAAGTTACCCCCTATTTGGTAACGCAAATACCGGATGGGGGGGTTTATATCTTTCACAGCAAAAAGATGTTATGTGTTCATATTATCGGACATCTGGCGTGCATTTTTAAGTTGTGAATTTATTGTCCGGTGCGAGAAATACCAGATAACTGTTTGGCTACTCTCAAACGTTACGAGACCAATTTCACTACTTTGCTCTGTTTTCTCTATTCTCCTCTCTCGCTCTCTGTTTGGCCAAGCCCAAACCCAAGTCTAACACTTCTCTCGCTTTGTCTTTCTTGAAGCCCAGCCCTCTGTGTGACATTCGAGCAAGCTTCTCAAACCACAACCAACTATGCTTCATTTTTTTTTTTTTAAATGAGATTTGGGGAATTAGGGTATTGGGGATAAAATACCCCCAACATGTGTGAATGGCAAATTAGGGTTTTTGGTTCACTTATAATTTTCATTTTATATTTGATTGTGATTGAGAATGAGATTTGGGTGATCAAGGTTTTGGGGATAAAATAACCTTAAAATACGTAAATGGCATATTAGGATTTTTGGTTCACTTATGAATGTTTTATTTTTTCTATTTGATTGTGACTTTAAATGATATTGGTGGATTAGGGTTTTGCAGATAAACTTATTTGAACACATTTTTCAGCCCCTTGCGCTCCCGATGCGGAATAAAAGAGGAAGCCAATCAATAAAGCCTTGGTTTACAGTGAAGTTTTCGACAATCTCATAATTGACCCAGAATGATTGGAAATGTTCCTAAGGACTTCAAAAGGCCACCTGCCAAGTTTCGCTGCAATCCAACATGTCTAAGGCAGTGTAGACAAAGAAACAATTTCGAAAAAATCAACCTCAAGCACCTGAAACGGACCCTGTAACTAGAACTCTATTTTCGGTGCGTCAAATAGCAGTGGGACCACCACCGTTGGATCTGGTACAGTCAAAAACCCCTAGGGGTCAAGCTTCGGCTTAAACAAAATTGTCAAGACAAAGTTATGGGTGAAACATTAAAAGGGGTAAGTCGCACGCTATTTCTGTGTGGCCTCCCAGCACCAATCTCCATTAAAGGAGACTGGTGTGCACTGTCACGAGCATCAACTTCGGAGACTTGTATCTCATTTGTTTTGATTCAGATCGCCCCCAAACTTTTTAGAGAGTGTTTGTCTCGTCAAGACGAGCGTTTTGATATTTGATACGCCCCGTGACAATGCGCGAGCAGGTAGAAAACCTATAGAGAAGTTCGCTATTCGTGGTAAAAGTTGCAGAAAATTCAGCAACGACACACCTTGTTCAAGTGGCCATATCACGATGCTCACGCACCCGATAGAGGCGAAACTAGTTCCATCGCGTGCATAACGTAGAGGGCTTTATTTGGTCCAAACTTCGTATATGATGAAGGGTCGGATTTCACACACGAAGCCGATAACATTGATACAAATTCCAGCCGCCAGATTTCAGATTTCGGCCAAAACTCAAAGATTGTAAAATCTTCTTTTGGGCACGAAATTGAGCATGTGTTTGTTGCAATGCGATCGTGACGGAATGCTCAATGTAATTCAACAAAGAAACCAAAGAAAAACATCAAGAAACCAGCACACAATCGATCGAAAATTTTCAATATTCATCCAAATTTCGAGTTGTGTGATATTGGCCTAAAAACACGATCCGTAGTTCGAAGTTGGTATCCAATCGATCATCATGTTGAGCCTGACAAGAAAGCAATCATCTTTCAACCAAATGGATGCCGGAGCAACCTTGGATCTTCCTGAAAGATCACGCACATTCTAGGGCAACAGTAGGGACTGTTTTGGAATTTCATGTGTTGTTGGGCAGGGGCAAAAAAGTCATTTTATACCCATTTTTAGATTTTTCTTTAATTCAAATAAATTGTAATTATCGTCAATTAGGCTAGATTTTGGGCATACACCCATGTTTGGGCCCAATTCTATAAATACATGCAAAACCTAATTGTAAAATGTTTCAGGCTAATGAATAAAATTTGAGAGTTTTGTATTGAGATTGTAGGCACGTCTTGGAGAGATAGAGAGAGGAGAGAGAATAAAAAGTTTGATACCCTTTGGTGAAGGTATCTTTCTCTCTCCTCCTCTCTTCTCTCTCTTTCTCTCTCCTCCTCTCTTCTTTCTTTTTCTCTCTCCTCCTCTCTTCTTTCTCTTTCTCTCTCCTCCTCTCTTCTCTCTCCTCTCTTCCCTCTCTTTCTTTCTCTCCTTTCTCTTCTCTTTCTTTCTCTCTCCTCCTCTCTTCTCTATCTTTCCTTTCTCTTTCCTCCATGGTTCTTTCTATCTCCCCTTCTTTCTTTCTCTCTCTTTTCTTTTTTTTCCTTCTCTCTCTAATCTCTCCTTTCTCTCTCCTCCTCAGCCATGCACAATGGTACCCATCATCGCGTATGACATCTCTTTCCTTTCTTGTCTCTTGGAACATGAACAGTGAGCCGGACCTTAACCTGAGTGGCGGGTAGGGTCACTGTCTAGGTCTCCTCCCCTCTTGTCATGGATGGCGGAAGTCCATCGCCATCCATGTTTCTGTCTCTCTTCTCCCTGTCCTGTCATGGAAGGCGAAAATCCATCGCCATCCATGTTTCTCCCTCTTTTCTCCCTCTTGTCATGGACGGCGAAAGTCCATTATCGTCCATGTTTTTCCCTCTTTTCTCTCTCTCTTGTCATGGACGGCGGAAGTCCATTGTTGTCCATGTTTCTCTCTCTCTCTTCTCCCTTTCCTATCATGGACGGCAGAAGCTTATCGCCATCTGTGTTTTCTTTTCTCTTCTCCCTCTTCTGTCATGGATGGCAGAAGCTTATCGTTGTCTGTATTTTCTTTTCTCTTCTCTCTCTTCTATCACGGACAATGGAAGCTTATCACCGTCTGTGTTTTCTTTTCTCTTCTCTCTCTTCTGTCATGGATGGCAGAAGCTCATCGCCGTCCATGCTTTCATCTCTCTTCTCTCTCCTCTGACACGGATGGCGAAAGCCTATCGTCGTTCATGTTTTCCTTTGTCTTCTCTCTTTCGTCATGAACGGCGGAAGCTCATCACCGTCCATGCTCTCTTCTTTCTTCTCTCTCCTCTGTTATGGACGGCGGAACCCCATCGGCATCCATGCTCTTTTTCTTTCTTCTTCTTTCGCTCTCTTCTTCCATGTTTCCCTTCTCCCTTCTCCCTTCTCTGTCTTCTTTCTCTTCTCTTTCTGTCTTTCTCTCTCTTCCCTCTTCCTTCACTCTCTTCTACCTTCTTCCTATCCTCTTTTCTCTCTTCTTTCTTTCCCTCTTTTTTTCCCTCTTTCTCTTCTTTCTTCTTCATCTTTTCCTCGTTTTCTTCTCTATTCTCCCTTCTTCCACTCTATTCTTCTCTTCTTCTACTTCTCTTTTCACTCTCTCTTTCTTTTCTTCTCTCTCCTTACTCTTCCTTTTTTTTTCTTCTCCTTCTCTCTTCTTCTATTTTTCCTTTTCCCTCTCTTTCTTTTTTCTCTTCTTTCTTCTTCCTTTCTTGTTTGACCAAGGGAGGTTAAGATTAGCACTTTCACGGTAGTCTTGTCGTCTAGCAGTAATGCTGACGTGCCGTTCTGAGTTACTGTGCCTGTCTTACTGTCACGATAGACTAGCCATCGTGCCAAGCTGGTCAGTGTTGGTTTTGTCGTCTAGTACCATTGTCGCCGTGCCGGTCTGAGTTACCGTGCCCATCTTACTACCACGTCGGGTCAATCACCTACTGGTCTAGCCACTGTGTCAGTCTAGCCGCATGGTCAAATTCTTCTCTCCTCTTTCTTTTATTCTATCTCTTTCTTTTCTTTTCCTCACCCTTAATCTCTATCCTCTTATTCTTCCCTTCTTCTTTTAAATATACACACCTATATACATTCGCCCAAAGACAAGGTAGGGTCCATTGGCCCACTTGTCTTGTAAAATTAACCATGTGTGTGTGATTGTAGAAACAGGAGGATACAGGTCAAGGGAGGCGATTTCGAACCAGTTGTAGAACTGAGGGTTTTCTTCGTGATTTAAGAGGGTGCCCACGCGAGTCAGCCCAATACGTCCCCAACCTAGATGAGGTTTTTCCCACCTCACGTCAAATTCCTCTCTCACCGGTTGGTGTACCTTCCCTTATTCCTTAACAAGGTTCTCGAGAGAACGATCTCAAGTCGCGGGTTTTTCTCGAAACTCGAGATACGTGCTGCCAGCTCATCCCGACCCAGAGGACAAGACATCTAACCAGCTTGGTGAGTTCACTGGGGACTTACTAACCCTTTGTCAAATCGTCCTTATTTGGCGAGTCTCTCCTTTTGTTTTTATCTTGCATTCACATGGCTTCTGGGTTTCTTAACCCATTTATCCGGATCAGGGATTTTCTTATCCCCACATTCATGACCTTCCCCGGGGAACAAGTTCCTCGAACTTCGTTCCCGACCTTCCTTCTGAGCAAAGATCCAGTGTCTATCTCCTAGGTCTTAACCTGTATAAGCGTGAAGAGGGACTTAAGGTCCCTAACTCTCCATCTTCTAGCTCTGGTGGAACCTCCACCAAAGCACCCTGCATCGGTAGCATGTCTGCTGCCACTCACAACATGCACTCTGTCACCGACTAGTCACTTGCCAGTCGTATTGCCGAGGTACGTAGAAAGGCTGCTCGGTCCCGTTCTGCAAAAGGCAAGGAAGTTGCCGTTGCTCTTGTGGGCTGCAAGGCTACCCCCAACATTCCTGCACTACCTCGGGTCTCTATGCTTAGAGGCTCAACACATCGAAGCGGAGACCATGGGGCTTCCTCCTCTCGCACACACCCTAGGGCTCGTGGATCATCCACTCGAACCACACCTCCAGGCAACCCTTGTGTTAATTCAAGTAAGTGTCCAAGATTATCCCTCCTTGGGCAGAAACCTGTACATATGCATGTGCATTCCACCGCTGGGGCAATGCTATCGTTGTGCCAACCTGAGCACATGAAAGACGAACACCTCGTCCTCCCTCTAAGCACACACTTGCGCACCTTGTAAGGGGCAGGCTTCGACCTGTTCCCTTACAGACACGTGCTCGTGTTTCTCGGTCTCCTAAGGCCAGACCACCTATTCGAGCCCGGGCAGACTCCCAAGTCACCCATGATCCTTCTTCAAGGGGGCACACACATGTTGCTTGCACGAACCGCTTCTCGCTCCCGACTCAGACATCTTTGAGAGTTAATTTCTTCTCCCTCAGCCCTTTCTCCTCTCGACGGACACCTCAAGCCCTGGTACTAGAAGACCTTCCCCAACAATGCCATCCTGAACCAGCCTCGACATCTCGATCATGCCTCTGAAGCTCATAAGAGAGTTTGGGGTAAATACCTGATGGGAGATCAAATCCTTTGTCCTTCCCGGCCCAGGTTGACCCCAGTTCATGGCCCACACCCATTACTTCACCTAATGGAGACGACACTCTCTTGTGCAAGAAGGGCCGACCAGCCATAGTCTCGGTCGCAGTTCTGGCATGAGGTCCATCAAAGCCAAGCATGACATGGGTCTGCAAATCCTGAATAGGGAAGCTACTAAAACAGTCGAGGCACCCAGCTCCAATGACCCTCTTCACTAGAATCCCTTCTACCCTCTTCAGATGACAAAGCTCAAAGAAGAGGAACTAGAATCCTACGCAGTGGTCAGTGTCGTAGAAGATGACCCAACCACTCAACAGCCACAGTCCCAAGACCGTCGTGAACCGGTCCTCATGCGGTCGGCGTATAAGACTCGAGTTCAATCGGGGCATGCTGAGCCCTTGCTGACTGATCTGTTGCGCACGACCCACCATGCTCGAAAGCTTTCAACTGCACCTAAGGCTGGCATCCCTGGAGAAATGGTCAGCGTAATGGTTGTAAACGAACCTAACAACTCTCACGAAGAGTGCATGAATAGGTTCGAAGACATGGTGCACGCAATGATAGAGAAGATTGATCTCATGGAAACCACGCGACACTCAGCTAACCATGAGACGAACTCCCATCACTCGGATGATGCGGCTCCAAGGCAACCTCCTCCTCCTGCTTCACAGGATAATTCTGTCCCTCACCCCGTCTCACAGGTAGACATCGATACTATGGTGACTCATAGTTTAAAGAACATACAAATCCCAAGTATACAGGGTACAACGCTTTACCAGAAACCATACCCCTCTTACATTGATCAGGTCCCGTTTCCCTCGGACTACAAGAAAGGGAAATTTCCCTTGTTTAATGGTACGACATCCCCGCACTAGCATATCGCACATTTCCAGGTGGCATGTTGAGATACAGAGGCTGATGAGAGACTTCTTCTATGTCAGTTCATTGAAACCCTTGAGGGCCTGGCCTTTCAGTGGTATGCTCGACTTCCCCAAAATTCAGTATATACTTGAGAGAAATGGAGAAGCGGTTCCACCAATTCTTCTACGAGGTTGAGAGAGAAGTCCAAACCATTGAGCTTCTCACCCTGAACCAAGAGCCTGACGAACATGTGGCCCAATTCATAGCAAGGTGGAGAGATTTGGTTGGTCGCCATCCAGATCCCATGCTTGAGAAGGAAGCAGTCCAGACCTGTATGCGAAACATGCGATCTGAGATCGCTCTATATGTTGAGGTCTCCAATCCAACCTCCGTGTGAGAGCTCATCTCTAAGTCAGTTCGCATAGAGAGTTTTTCACTCCACCATAGCGGGTCACGACAACAATCTTAAAGCTCAGGAAATAACCGGGGCAATGGCAATTCTCGAATTAATGCTCGGGGCAACCCACAAAAAGTAGTAATCAGTGTGGTTGCACCGTAAGCAATCCAAAGAAAGCTGCCTCTTAGACTTTGGATCTCTCCAAAGGGGTAGGCACAACAAAGACAGCGCCTCAGGCATGCAAGCAACAACAATCATATAATCGGGTACCCCCACCTGTGAACCTTAATCGATACGATTATTGGGCCAGGCACAGGAATAAGGTTTACCCTTTTGAAAAAGAATGGGTCCCTGTACTACTCTGATTGTTACTAGAGCAAAACATGATCGAGTTGCCTGAGACTAAGTTTCCTGAGCAAGCTGGTCTCGAAATCCATGCAAATTACTGTGCTTACCATCAGAGGATCAACCACTCCACAGAGGAATGTTACACGCTTAAAGACACCATCGAGGCTCTGATCCAGAAGGGTCAGATAAAACTTGAAGAGCTCATGAAAGCATTTGGGGCAACTGAAGCTTCTCAGGTAGTGACAATCTAAGAAGAAGATGAAGCGCCCGATCTCCTTCACGCCTTGTTCGTCATGATGCTTCAAGAAGGTCTCATCACACTCGACGCCTTGCTTGGGGAATTGAGAACCATTGGTGCTCGTACCATCAGATATGGGGCCACGACCTGAGCGAGTGCTCCAGTTTCGCCTCCAGATACAAGACCTGGGTAATGATGATTCAGGTCCTGCTGAGCCCTCAACTTCCCAACCATGGAGAGTCTATCACGGGCGAAGCAGACTCAAATCCTTAAAGCGAGAGGTAGTTCGTCAAGCTAGGGCTGTTCACAAACATAGCAAAACGGGCCAAGCACCTCCAAAGGTACCCAGGAGGAGACGGGCGCCAAGGGCTGCTCTGCGAAATAACAAGCCTCCTCAATTACCTGTCGAGCAAGGATTCCTCAGGCCACTTCCCCCATTGCCGACCTTACAGGACTTCATCCCTAGTGTAACATCCTTCTTTCCTCATCTCATCAAGAGGATATCCCTGAACCAACTTCTACTCAGGGCACGTCCAATGAGGGTGATGACATTAAAAGCACCCCCCAACAGTCTAAGCAGGGGAAAGACCTAAAAGACTCCTTGCACACGTCTAACTCTGGTGATGATGTAAAAGCCTGCCCAGATCAGTCTGAGGAGGGGAATGACCTTAAAGGTCACTCACCTACTAACCCTTCTTCTTCTTCTTCTTTCCCTTCCTCTTCTATGTCTCCTGCAGGTACAATCTTGAAATGTCCAGACTTTGAGGCCCTCAATGGAGAACTCTAAGGAACCAATATAAGCAAGATGCACTGGAGGTGGCTAAGAAAGACGCTAGCCTAGGCGGCTGGATTCTTAACAGTCACTAATGCCTTGACGGCTCGAGCCAAGTTAGAGCCACCCTCTTCTACTGGGAAACACAAAAAGTCAAAGTCGAAGAAACCCCAGTAGCCTCCTGATCCCGACTTTGAGCAGAGGTTGAGAGAGTCAAGGGGGCAGAGCTTCTATTCCCACGAAGTGTATCACATGGTGCAAACCTTGGGAGCATCACCCAACACGTGGCAAACACTGTTGATATCTATGCAAAGACCGAGTGATTCTTGTGAAGGTGCCTCTGGCCCCACAATTGCTTAATCTCAACCTCCCTGTAACTTTCAAATCAAACTCCTGCAGCCTGATATGCTGTCCATGTTTGAGGTTGACCCTTTTGTTCCTCGATATGAGAAAAGTGCATAAATCATATCCTACACTGGAGCTCTATTAGAAGCAGAGATATCAGGATATTTGATCTTTGCATTTGAGGTTAATGAAAAGGCCTTTGAAGCCAATGATGAGGAGTTGAAAGAGACCCCAGAAGAATGGGAAGAAGGCGGTCAAGCCACAGACGATGAACTTGAAGAGATAAATCTAGGGGATGAAGCTGACCCCAGACCTACTTTCATCTCGGCTAATATGTCGCTAGAGGAGAAAGAGAATTTTATTGCCTTCTTGCGAGCAAACTAGGACATCTTTGTCTGGCATTACCATGAGATGCCCAGTTTAGACCCCCAAGTCGTAGTCCACCACCTCTGCCTAGATCCATCCGCCAAGCTTGTCAAACAGAAATCAAGAAGGTTCAGACTTGACCTCAAAATGCAGATAGATGCTAAGGTGACTAAGTTCAGGCAAGCAGACTTCATTCATGAGGTCAAGTACCCAAAATGGCTGGCGAACATTGTACAGTCAAGAAGAAAAATGGCCAAATCAGGGTTCCATGACTTGAATGCTGCTTATCCAAAGGATGACTTCTCGTTGCCATTTACGGCAATGCTTATCGACTCAACAACTCACTGCCAGATCTTCTCCTTCATGGATGGATACTTTAGATACATTCAATACGGATGACGCCATAAGATGAAGAGGCCACCGTGTTCTTAACTCCAAAAGGTGTCTTTTGCTACACAATGATGCCTTTCGGGTTGAAGAATGCCGGTGCCATGTATCAAAGAGCGATGACAACCATCTTTAAGATATGATGCACAAGGAGGTCGAATGTTATGTGGATGACTTGGTGTTGAAATCCGAGAAGAAAGAAGCTCATATGCGAGATCTTGAAAAGGTGTTCGAAAGATTACGCCTTCATCAGCTCAAGATGAACCGGCTGAAATGCATGTTTGGGGTGTGCCCAGGAAAATTCTTGGGATTCATTGTCAGACACCAAGGGCTGGAAGTTAAGCAACGCTATCCACGAAATGCCGCCACCCACTGTATTGCGAGAACTACGCTCCCTTCAAGGGCAGCTGGCTTATATTCGCAGGTTCATCTCGAACCTCTAAGGTCATTGTAAACCCTTTATGCACGCTTGGGAGAAGTACTTCGATGGAGCCTTCCAATCTGATCGAGGAGGCACCAGAGTGGTATTCATGACTCCGAAAGGAGGGGTACTTCCTCTGTCCTTCTCTCTCACAGAAGCCAGTTCCCATAGCAAGGCAGAATATCATGCCCTTATAATTGGGTTGGAAATAGCCTTTGATTTAGACTTGGAGCAGCTCAATATCTATGGTGATTATGAGTTGGTTATTTGGTAGCTTAAGGGGATCTATTACGTGAGAAAAGATACCCTCAAGCCTTATCATGATATTGCAAAATCTTATATGGCTCAATTTGTAGATGTTTCTTTAAGTCACATCCCCAAGAGGTTGAATTCACAGGCTGATGCACTCGCAAAGCTTGAAGCTACCATTCAACTGTCTTAATTAGGGCCCACACCCATTTGGGTGGAAGAATGGAGACACATTGAATTGAGAACTGAGGTTGATGCGGATGATGAAAGAGTCCTCTTTCTCGAGTGCCCGCCTTACCCATTTGGGGCACTTCTGGTAGCCAAAGATGTCATTAAAGCTGAGCAAGAAATGGCTCAAAGTCAGGGAGCTGATATTCAAAAACAGGAACCAGAGTTCTTCGATTCAATGTGTGTAAAAATTGAGCAGGTGGAAGATTGGAGAGAGCCAATCATCAATTTCATAAAGCATGGTAGACTGCCTGAAGATCGTACTTTGCGCAATAATGTGCGTCGAATGTCTACCAAGTACACCCTTCTCAAAGGGGATGCTCTCGTTCGTCGATCTTTTGACGGAATTCTTCTCAGATGTGTAGATGTGCAAGAAGCAAATAAGGTGTTGAAAGAAGTACACTCAGGCATATGTGGATTGCATTAGTCTGGCCCTACGCTATATGAACGGATACATAGATTGGTGAATTATTGGCCTTCAATGGTTGCCGACTCCATGAACTATGCCAAGAGGTGTCAGGTGTATTAAATGCACTCGAGCCTTATTCATCAGCCTCCGGAGCCTCTACATCCTATAGTGGCATTGTGGCCCTTTTCAACAATGGGGAATGGACATTGTAGGACCTATAGATCCTCCTTCTACAATGGGCCATGTCTTCATTCTAACGGCTAAAGATTATTTTTCCTAGTGGGCTGAAGTGGTTCCCCTTAAGCAAGTCCTGAGGGCCACCATTGCTAATTTTGTGCTGCATCATATCATGTACCAATTTAGGGTGCCTGACCGATTTATATCTGACAACGGCCCTCAATTCAAAAGTCATCACATTGATCGCTTAGTTAACCAGTTCGGTTTCAAGTGAAAGTACTCAAATATGTACCACCCTAGGGAGAATGGCTTAGTCGAGGCTTTCGATAAAACCCTATGCAGCATTTTAAGGAAGTCAGTATCAAAGTCGAAAAAGAACTGGAATGAAAAGTTTCCTGAAGCGTTGTGGGTCTATTGCACCACCACATGAAATGCCACAGATTCTACTCCTTATTCCTTGGTCTATGGGGGTAAAGCAGTCTTACCCCTCGAGATTCAAATGCCCTCACTATGGGTCATCATACATCAAGGGTTGACTGAAGATGAGAGAGTTAAGCTTCGATATCAAGCTTTAGATGCACTTGATGAAAAAAGGCTCGAAGCTCAGCAAAATCTCGAACTCAACCAGGAAAGAATGAAGAGGGCCTTTGACAAGTCAGTCAAGGTCTGCTCATTTGCTCGTGGAGATCTGGTTTTAGCTGTCAAGAGGCCGATTGTTACGCATGAGCAGCGTAAAGGGAAGTTTGAACCTAAATGGGAAGGCCCCTTTATAGTAAAAAAAGTCTCCCAAATGGGGCTTACATATTGGCGTACCCTAATGGAGAGGAGGTGATGCCCCCTATCAATGGGCCATACCTAAAGAAGTATTATCCTTGATACACTCTCAAAAGGCTTAATATATGGCAAGAAGGAAATAAGAATAAAAAGAAGAAAAAAAAAAGAGGGAAAGAAAAGGAGCAAGACAGTTTGAATGAAACTTAAACTCTTTTATTGCGTTAGAAGAGGTTACAAGCCAAAAAGCCCATTATTAGGGAGGTTACAAATCTATTATGCAGTATTGCTCTTGCTGCTAAGGAAAAGAGAACGGCTGACCCCGACGTTGCTCTTGCATCTGAGGAAAAGAGAATGGTTGACCCCATCATTGCTCTTACATCGAAGGAAAAGAGGACGGTTCGTCAATCAACTTTCCTGCGCTTTCTATTTAAGCTAACCCCCCAGGTGAAATCTGGAGATACAAAAATTGGCCGATAAAAAGCGAGCACATTAGCGCTAGCGCGAAAGCCGCTTAGGCTATGATGATCATGTTGCCAGCTAGCAGGTCGGAACGTGCGGGTGTGAATGGGGTCGATCCAGTCGTTCGGTATTGGGCAAGGTCAGATAGAAGAAAAGACTTGAATCCCCGTAGGTACAGCAATGATCATGGTAGCAGCAGTAAAATAAGCGCTCGCCAACCTGTTTGGAATAAAGAAAGACTGCAAGCTCGATCTTAAATTAAGAAAGAAATGCCAAAAATTGACGTCGCATCAAAAGAAAAGAGAACGACTGACCTCAGTGTTGCTCTTGCATCTAAGGAGAAGACGGTTACATGCCAAAAGTCGCTCTCACATTAGAAGAAGGTGGAAGCGCTTTGATCGAGTATATCAAACATACAAAGTAGGCTTCTCTAGTAAGGAATTGACCTATGATGGAGAGCATACCTTGTTCATAGTGAAGGCTCTTCCACAGAACAACATGGAGTTCACAATTGTGCTTGAGGACTTGGCCTTCAACAGGTTCTATAAGCCACGCCTTACCATTGGTCATCACCCTTTGCCTACCCAAGTCATCGTCGTGCAAGATCATCGCCGGGCTATGTTTCTAAGGCCCAGCGTCAGTCGGCTGCATCTTCAAAAGACTAACGCCAACTGTGTTTCTAAGGCCCAGCATCGGCTGTGTTTCCTGAGGGCTAACACCAGCTGTTTCTTCAAGGACTAGCGCTAGCTGTGTCTGACAAAGAGCTAACGCCGACTGTGTTTTCTATCGCCACGCGTGTTTGCTCACGACACTTTGATTGCCAATGACAATGACTATCTAGCTTCCTCAAGACCCTTTGTCTCCATGTGACCCTTCGGTCCGTGTCCCTTCGGCTGCAGGTGACCTTTCAACTCTTCAAGACCCTTCGATTCCCCACGAATGTTCACCTTCCGGTGACCGTTCGCTGCATGTGGCCTTTCGTCTCCCCATGACAGTTCACTTCTCGGTGATCGTTTGCTTCCAGTGACTGTTCGCCTCCCTGTGACTCTTGGTTTCCCATTGGGAAACCCTTTTCACACGCCGAAAGCTCACTGGCAGATTTTTCCTCTCTCCTCTAAACCACCAGAAAACCACTGAGAGCTTGCGGCAAGCCTCAGCTACACCCTCAATCCCTACCCTGGTGTCTCAGGACTCTTGCCGGAACTTCATTGGCTTTGCTAAATGGGACACTAGAAACTTCCCTGAGCGAAGAGATGACTGCAACTACCTTGTGCTCCCCGTGCCCTCTCTTCCTAGCTAGAGTTTTTCTTTTTTACCAGAGGTCTTTGCCAATAGGACCTTGCAGACCTCACTCGAGTTCTTTGTGCTATTTGACTGAATATTTGTTAAGAAATATCTCACTCTCACCGCTAAAATGCCTTAGCCATTTTTACTTTCGGTAAAATGGTGAAATGGGGGTCCCCTTATATAGGTGATGCTTCCCTCAAATACCCCTCACAAATTGGAAAATACCAGTCAGGTCCCTGAAGATCAAACGACGATAGGACGGACTGCGTCGGGCTCAGACCCGAGGCCTGAACAAAGGTTTACTGCTGCCCGTGAAACCTCATACATCAAGGACAAGGACAAGGTTGTGCTCAGACCCAAGGCCCGAGCATAGGTCACCATCGTCTGTGTAACTTGTGACCAGTGCCGTCTATGTAACTTGAGACCAGCGCCTTCTGTGTAACTTGTGACCAGCGCCGTCTGTGTAAATTGAGACCGACACCATCTGTGTAACTTGTGACCAGCGCTGTCTATGTAACTTGTCACCAGCGCCGTTTGTGTAACTTGTCACCAACGCCATCTGTGTAACTTGTCACCAATGCCATATGTGTAACTTGTCACCAACTCCATCTATGTAACTTATCACTGACGCTGTCTGTGAAACTTGTGACTAGCGTCATTTTTGTAATTTGTGCCTAGCACCATTCAAAACCAGCGTTGTCTGTGTAATTTGTGCCTAGCACCGCGCGTGCGTCACCTGTGTGACTGGTGCCTACTGCCGCCCATGACCATCGATGTGTGTGTTACACTCCCCATGCTAACACCATGCACATGCCAATACCTGGTTACCGCCATGTGTGTCCTACCACTATCCCCAGTGAAGTTGCACCCAAGCCGTGACCTGTCATCCCCAATGGAGTCAGGAGCAAGCCACTGTCCCTCATCCCCAGTAGGAGTCACACCCGTATTGCAGCTCCTTATCCTCAGTGGAGTTAGGGTCATTCTTACCTCTGCCATCCCCAGTGGGTATGTTTCACACCAAGTCGTTATCCCTTTGCTATCTTATCCTCAGAGAGTCATACTTGCCCCCTAGTCCTCGGTGAAGTCCGCTTTCGTTTGCAATCTCCATCTAAGCCCTCTCTTGTGTATGGCCTTAACCATTTTATCCCCAGGGAGTTGGATTGTCATTCACAGACCCATTCCTTATGGAGCTTCACCTACATGGCAATCCACACAATGGTCTAGGTGCACGACCCTGAACTGCATGATCCAAACTATATGACCGTAAACTATAGCGGATGTCTAGTTGCATGACCTTAAACTGCATGGTCTTAGCTATATGACCTTAAACTATACAGCCACGATCCAAACTATACAACCTTAAACTATAATGAAGGTCTAGTTGCATGACCTTAAACTGCATGGTCCTAATTATATGACCTTAAACTGCACAGCCAGGTCCAAATTATACGACCTTAAACTGTAGCGGAGGTCTAGTTTCACAACCTTAAGATGCATCGTCCAGCTGTGTGACGTTAAACTACACAGCCATGGTCTAAACTATACGACCTTAAACTGTAGCAGATGTCTAGTTACACGACCTAAAATTGCATGATTCTAGCTGCATGACTTTAAACTGCACAGCCACGGTCCAAGCTATATGACCTTAAACTATAGTGCATATCATGATCGCATGATTATAAACTGCTTTGCACAAGTCCCGAAGGCATAACCTTCAACACGCCCCAACACACGCGCACATGCCCTCTACATGCGTCTCCATGCACACCTTCCCTAACAGATCCGATCGTGTGTGTGCACCATCTTCATCAAACCCCCATTAAATCCATCTATCTACATTACCATCATCTATCACAAATCAAGTGAGTTTCACCAGTGCTCACAAACAGGCAAGCCATCCCACAATCCATTCTTGCCGTCAACTAGTGGGTCCCCACTTTTCACCTTCCATCCATACATCATCTATCTTTTATAGGCAGCCTTGTGCCATCTCCCCAAAGTGAGTCAAACTACCACTATACTCACTCTGTGGCCTCCACAAACTGCCATCCATCTCCACCATGGTCCAGCTGTATGACCTTAAAACTATAATACACGTCCTTTTCGCATGACGTTAAAAAGCTTCGCACAGGTCCCGAAGGCATGACCCTAAACACGCCTTACAAAAAAAAAGAAAAATGAAAAAAAGGTCTAAGTGAAAACCACAAAGGGCGCTTAGACCAATAAGCAGGTTGATGCAGCGTTTGCCTCTATACGAAGCTTCAGTCCGCATTCAAAAGAAAAATCTCTGGTATCAAAATACCTTGATACTAGGACCCAAAAAGACAAGCATCAAGAAAAGACTTCAACAACCTGAGTCTATTCGCAAAATGACTCGAAAGACAGAAGACTCGTCAGGAAGGCAAGACAAGTCTCATGAAGAAGAGCACCATTCCCAAGAGGAAACTAACGCACTCCAAGATGTTGAAGATGCCTTAAGAAGACTAAGTTAGCCATACCTTGGACCTGTTATGCAGCAACCAGGATTGAGTCCTCACAGGTCTCCTCAAACGAAGAAGAGAGGTATCCTGCTAGTTGAAACTGCTTTGCAGAAAGCCAGGTTGAGCCCAAAGCCAGCCACCTTGAAAATGAGGTACCCTGCCTGCCAAGGACATTCTGGTGCACAAAGCTGACGACCGCAAACAGAAGGCCCTTTAGCAGACCATTCAGAACAAACAACAAAATGAAGAAACCCAGACTAAATGGGAAGAAGTGCCCTTAAGCATGGCACTTGGCCGCTAAACATGTCTAATTTTGACCAACGAGGTCCGTACAAAATCCTCAGCTATGAAAATCACAAACAGTCCCTTGAGGGTGAGGACTTCGAAAGGATCCCTCAACAAGTCTCTTCTTCCTCGAAGTATCAACGAATGGACCTGACATTGCATCCAAACATCTGAGCATCTTAATTATAGCATTGCGTGGATATCTCCTCGGCATTCACGTAGTCCTATGGTTAGGAAGAAAAAAGTAATGAAGTCGAGGAAAATTTTCAAATATTATCCTTCTAGCTTCTTTTGAAGCACAAAATTCGACGGCGCAAGCTATTTGAACACATTTTTCAGCACTTTTCGTCCCCGATGATGAATAAAAGAGGAAGTCGGTCAATAAAGCCCTAGTTTACAATGGAATTTTTTACAGTCTCGAAATTTCTCCAGATTGGGTAGAAATGTTCTTAAGGACTTCAAAAGGCCACCTACCAAGTTTTGTCGCAATCCGAGATGGCTAAGGCAGTATAGAGAAAGAAACAATTTTGAAAAAATCAACCTTTAGCACCCTTAAACGGACCCCGTAACTAGAACTCTATTTTCGGTGAGTCAAATAGTTGTGGGACCACCGTCATTGGATTTGGCATGGTAGAAAACCTCCAGGGGTCAAGTTTTGGCTTAAACGGACATGTTAAAGTTATGGGTGAAACATGAAAATGGGTAAGCCGCACGCTATTCCCGTGCAGCCTCCCCGCACCATTCTCCATTAAAGGAGACTGGTGTGTAGTCACAAGCAGCAACTTTGGAGACTTTTATCTCACTCGTTTTGAGTTAAATCGCCTCCAAACTTTTTGGAGCGTGTTCGTCTCGTCAAGACGAGCGTTTTGATATATGGTATGCCCCATGACGATGTCGGAGCAAGAAAAACTAGAGAGAAGTTTACAATTCGTGGTAAAAGTTGCAGAAAATTCAACATCGATATGCCTTGTTCGAGTGGCCATATCACGGTGCACGCCCACCCTATCAACGCGAAACCAGTTCCATCGCGTGCGTAAGGTATAGGGCTTTGTCTGGTTCGACCGCCGCAACTGATGAACAATTGGATTTCACACACGAAGCCAATTAATTTGCTTCAAATTCTGGCCGCCAGATTTCATATTCTGGTCAAAACTCAAAGATTGTAAAATCTTTCTCTGAGCACGAAATTGAGTTGCATTTGTTGTAACACGATCGTGACGTCATGCTCGATGCAATTCAACAAGAAACCAAAGAAAGACATCAAGAAACAAGCACACAATCGATTGAAAATTTTCAAGATTCATCCAAATTTCGAGTTATGTAATCAAGGCCTAAAAACACGATTCGTAATTCGAAGTTGGTATCAAATCAATCTTCATGACGAACCTGACAAGAAAGCAATCATCTTTCGACCAAACGGATGCCGGAGCAACCCCGAATCATCGGTGGAAGATCACGCACATTCTAGGGCAGCAACATGGATTGTTTTGGAATTCCACGTATTGTTGGGCAGGGGGCAAAACATCATTTTGTACTCATTTTCAGATTTTTTTTTAATTCAAATAAATTGTAATTATCATCAATTAGGCTAGATTTCAAGCATCCACCCATGTTTGAGCCTAATTATATAAATACATGCTAAACCTAATTGTAAAGGGTTTCATGCTGATGAATAAAATTTGAGAGTTTTGTATTGAGATTGTGGGCAAGTCTTGGAGAGAGAGAGAGGAGAGAGCAGAAAAAGTATGGTACCTTCGGTGAAAGTAGCTAAGTATGGTACCCTTCAGTGAAGGTAGCTTTCTCTCTACTCCTCTCTTCTCTCTCTTTCTCTCTCCTCCTCTCTTCTCTCTCATTCTCTCTCCTCCTCTCTTCCCTCTCTTTCTCTCTCCTCCCTTCCCTCTCTTTCTCTCTCCTCCCTCTCTTCTCTTTCTTTCTCTCTCATCCTATCTTCATTATCTTTCCTTTCTCTTTCCTCCATGTTTCTTTCTATCTCCCTTTCTTTCTTTCTCTGTTATCTTTCTTTCTCTCTCTTTTCTATGTTTCCTTTTCTCTCTTTAATCTTTCCTTTCTCTCTTCTCCTTAGTCATGCACGGCGGTACCCATTGCCGCTTATGACATTCTCTTTCTTTTCTTGTCTCTTGGAACATGAACAGTGAGCTGGGCCTTAACCTGAGTGGCAGGTAGAGTCACTGTCCAGGTCTCTTTCCCTCTTGTCAATGATGGCGAAAGTCCATCGCCATCCATGTTTCTCTCTCTCTTCTACCTCTCCTGTCATGGACTGTGGAAGTCCATTGTCGTTCATGTTTCTCCCTCCTTTCATGGATAGCAGAAGTCCATCGCCATCCATGTTCTTCCCTCTCTTCTCCCTCTCCTGTCATGGACAGCGAAAGTCCATCGACATCTATGTTTTTCTATCTCTTCTCCCTTGCTTGTCATTGATGACAAAAGCTCATCATCATTCATGTTCTCTTTCCCTCTTCCCTTCCTGTCATGGACGGTGGAAGCTTATCGCCGTCTGTGTTTTCTTTTCTCTTCTCTCTTCTGTCATGGACGACAGAAGCTTATCACTGTTTGTGTTTTCTTTTCTCTTCTCTCTCTTTTGTTACGGATGACGAAAACTTATCGATGTCTGTGTTTTCTTTTCTCTTCTCTCTCTTCTGTCATGGACGCGGAAGGTCATCACCGTCCATGCTTTCCTCTCTCTTCTCTCTCCTCTGACATGGATGGTGGAAGCCCATTACCGTTCATGTTTTCTTCTCTCTTCTCTCTCTTCTGTCATGGATGGCGGAAGCTCATCGTTGTCCATGCTCTCTTCTTTCTTCTCTTTCCTCTGCCATGGACAGCGGAACCCCATCGCCTCCCCGCATGTGATAAACGGTCGGATTTCACACACAAAGCCGATAAAGTTGATGCAAATTCTGGCCGCCTGATTTCAAATTCGATAAAAACTCAAAGATTGTAAAATCTTCGTCCGGGTACGAAATAGAACTGTGTTTATTGCAACGCGATCGTGATGGCATGCTCGTTGCAATTCAACAAAGAAACTAAAGAAAAACATCAAGAATCAAGCACACAATCGATTAGAAATTTTCAAGATTCATCCAAATTTCGAGTTGTGTGATCGTGGCCTAAAAACATGATCCATAGTTTGAAGTTAGTATTAAATCGATCGTCATGCCGAGCCTGACAAGAAAGCAATCATCTTTCGACCAAATGGATGCCAGAGCAACCTCGAATCATCCGTGGAATATCACGCACATTCTAGGGCAGCAGCTGGGACTGTTTTGAAACTACATGTATTGTTGGGCAGGGGCAAAAATGTCATTTTGTACCTATTTTTAGATTTTTCTTTAATACAAACAAATTGTAATTATCATCAATTAGGCTAGTTTTTGGGCATCCACCTATGTTTGGGCTCAATTCTATAAATACATGCTAAACTTAATTGTAAAAGGTTCCAGGTTGATGAATAAAATTTGAGAGTTTTGTATGGAGATTGTGGGCACGTCTTGGAGAGAGAGAGAGAGAGGAGAGAGAATAAAAAGTCGGATACTCCTCTCTTCTTTCTC
>NW_006497454.1:468396-493566 GCF_000471905.2 Amborella trichopoda
AGAGAGAGAGAGAGAGGAGAGAGAATAAAAAGTCGGATACTCCTCTCTTCTTTCTCTTTCTCTCTCCTCCTCTCTTCTCTCTCTTTCTCTCCTCCTCTCTTCTCTCTCCTTCTCTCCTCCTCGCTTCCGTCTCTTTCTCTATCCTCCTCTCTTCTCTCTCTTTCTCTCTCGTCTCTTCCCTCTCTTTTTCTCTCCTCCTCTCCTCTCTTTCATTCTCTCTCCTCTTCTCTTTTTATCTTTCCTTTCTCTTTCTTCCATGTTTCTTTCTATCTCCCTTCTTTCTTTCTCTGTTCTCTTTCTTTCTCTCTCTTTTCTCTGTTTTTCCTGTCCTCTATCTAATCTTTCCTTTCTCTCTCCTCCTCAGTCATGTACGATAGTACCCATCGCGACGCATGACATCTATTTCCTTTCTTGTCTCTTGGAACATGAACAGTGAGCCGGACCTTAACCCGAGTGGCAGGCCGGGTCACTGTCCAGGTCTCCTTCCCTCTTGTCATGGACGGCGAAAGTTCATCGCCATCCATGCTTCTCTCTCTCTTCTCCCTCTCCTATCATGGACGGCAGAAATCCATCACCGTTCATGTTTCTCCCTCTTTTCTCCCTCTTGTCATGGACGGTGGAAGTCCATCGTCGTTCATGTTTTTCCCTCTTTCCTCTCTCTCCTATCATGGACAACGAAAGTCCATTGTCGTCCATGTTTCTCTCTCTCTCTTCTCCCTCTCCTGTCATGGATGACCGAAGCTCATTGTCGTCCATGTTCTCTTTCCCTCTTTCCTTCTTGTCATGGTCGGCAGAAGCTTATCGCCGTCTGTGTTTTCTTTTCTCTTCTCTCTCTTATGTCATGGATGGCCGAAGCTTATCGTCGTATGTGTTTTCTTTTCTCTTCTCTCTCTTCTGTCACGGACGGCGGAAGCTTATCGCCGTCTGTGTTTTCTTTTCTCTTCTCTTTCTTCTGTCATGGATGGCAGAAGCTCATTGCCGTCCATTCTTTCGTCTCTCTTCTCTCTCCTCTGACATAAATGGTGGAAGCCCATCGCCGTATGTTTTCTTCTCTCTTCTCTCTTTTGTCATGGACGGCGGAAGCTCATCACCATCCATGCTCTCTTCTTTCTTCTCTCTCCTCTGTCATGGACAGCGAAATCCCATCGCCGTCCATGCTCTTTTTCTTTCTTCTACTTCCACTCTCTTCTTCCATGTTTCCCTTCTTTCTTCCTTCTCTCTCTTCTTTCTCTTCTCTCTATCTTTCTCTCTCTTCTTCCTTCTTTCTATCCCTTCTTCCCATCCTCTTTTCTTTCTTCTTTCTTTCCCTCTTCTTTTTCCTCTCTCTCTTCTTTCTTCTTCATCTTTTTCTTGTTTTCTTCTCTCTTCTCCCTTCTTCCACTCTATTCTTCTCTTCTTCTTCTTCTCTTTTCACTCACTTTCTTTTCTTCTCTCTCCTTACTCTTCCTTCTCTTTTCTTCTCCTTCTATCTTCTTCTATTTTCCCTTTTCCCTGTCTTTGTTTTCTCTCTTCTTTCTTCTTCCTTTCTTGTTTGACCATGGGAAGTTAAGATTAGCACTGTCATGTTTGTCTTGTCGTCTAGAAGTAATGCTGTCGTGCCTGTCTAAGTTACTGTGTCCGTCTTATTGTCACGACAAGCTAGCCATCATGTCAGGCTGGTCAGTGTTGGTTATGTCGTCTAGTAGCATTGTCGTCATGCCGGTCTGAGTTACCGTGCCCATCTGGCTACTACGCCGGGTCAATCACCTATTGATCTAGCTACTGTGTCAGTCTAGCCGCTTTGTCAAATTATTCTGTCCCCTTTCTTTTATTCTATCTCTTTCTTTCCTTTCCCTCACCCCTAATCTTTATCCTCTTATTCTTCCCTTTTGGATGTACAAACCTGTGTACATTCACCCAAAGACAAGGTAGGGTCCCTTAGCCCACTTGTCATGTAAAATTAACCATATGTGTCTAATTGTAGAAACAAGAGAGTACAGGTCAAGGGAGGCGATTTCAAACTAGTTGTAGAACTTGGGGGCTTTCTTGGTGATCTAAGAGGGCGCCCACGCGATTCAGCTCGAGTAAGTCCCGAACCTAGGTGAGGTGTGTCCTACCTCATGTCAAATTCCTCTCTCACCGATTAGTGTACATCATTGTTCCTTAACAAGGTTCCTGAGAGAGCGATCTCAAGTCCCAGGTTTTCCTCGAAACCTAAGACACGTGCCGTCAGGTCATCCCGACCCGGAGGGTGAGATTGAGGCATCTAATAAAAAATAACCCCAAAATGTGTAAATGGAGACTTAGGGTTTTTTGTTCACTTATAAATGTTCATTTTTCCTATTTGATTGTGATTGAAAATAGGCACTATTAGGTCTTCTAGAATATTCAATTGCATTGAGCCTAGGATGTGGCTTCAGAAGCTTGCTCAGCTATTTTCTAGAAAACCCTAATCCCCCAAATCTCATTTTCCTAAAAAAAAAAAACACACATTGAAACATACATGATTCCGTTGTGGTTTGAGAAGCTTGCTCGAAAGTCACAGAGATTGCAGGGCTTCAGGAAAGACAAAGCCAGAGAAGTGCTGGACTTGGGCCTGGGCTTGGGCTTGCCCAAAGAGAGAGCGAGAGAAGAGAGAAGAGCAGCAAAATGAGGCTCACAATGTTTAAGAGTAGCCAAACAGTTGTTCGGTATTTCGAACACTAAACAACAAACATAGCTTAAAAAAACACAACAGAGGTCTGGTAATACAAACACAAGACAACTTTTTTCTTTGAAAGATATTAAACCCCCATGTCTAGTATTTGCATTACCGGACATGGAGTAACTTGGGGAGAAAAAAATGCCGCCGTGGGAGGGGGTGGGGGGGACCGGGGCAGGTGTGGGAGGTTATGCCCCAATAGGGTTACGTAATTTTCTCAAAATTTTAATATACACACACACTCATACACACACACACACATAAACAGTCATGAGGACATAATTGTGCCAGATATGTACTATATGGTTAAAATCCAAGAATCTTCCACATTAATGCGGTCCAAACTGCCTGCATGAACAAATTGTCCTACAACACGAAGGAAAAGTCATCACCCCTCTGATCTGACAAAGAGAAGAAACTCATTCATCCTTTGTCGTTGACCCCAACAAAGCTCAACACTCCAGCAACTCCTGTCGTCTTCGCCTCAGCTCTATTCCCCTCATCACCCCCATTGCTGCAAGCTACGAGCTCAGAGAAAGCTACAATGAATCTCTATAGATTGTATATCTTTTAGAGCTAAAAAAAGACAATCACATATGTTAAGATTCATATCAAGTCAACTTCTTGATTTCTTTTGAATTTTTCATAAGTTTTTTTATGTACTTCAGATCTTCCGAGCGCAATTCCAATGAAGTACAATTGGATATATTAGTACTAAGAACCTAGGGATTATTGTAGGATATTTTTTGACACTAATATCCCTGATGCGAATAAGGAGGAAGTTAGTTGCGACTTAGCTCTATAGGTATCAAAATACCTATGGCCTACGGAAGCACTGATAGAATAAAACCCTGATTTTGAGTGAATTTTGAAAGGTCTCGGATTGGTCTAAAAAATCTTGTGGGGGTAGAATTTGACTCCCTAAGAACACCCACCAAGTTTTGTCGTGATCTGACAAAGTTAAAGCAGATTAGACAGAAAATCAATTTTAAAATTCAGCTCCTAGCATGCTGAAAAACTACCTCATAACCACAACCAGGGTCTTAGATGAGTACCTGATTACTTCTATTGGATTCAAAAAGTCCGAAAACCCCCAGATATCAAATTTCAGCTCATTCATGCACTTCTAGACCATTATAGGTAAAACTTACCAAAAAAGGGTAGGTTTTACACTATTCTTGTGCACCATCGGTGAACAAGTTTCCATTTCTGGAAATTGTGCCTTCTGAACTCAGGATCATTTTTCAAAGGCCATAACTTCTTCGTCTTAAACCCAATCAAGCCTAAATTTTAGGAGGTTCTTCGTTTCGTCAACACGGACGTTTTGATATATGGTATGACCCGTGATACCGCCTGAGACGGAAGAAATCCTAGAGAGAAGTTGCATAGGAAAACTCATGTGTTGTAGAGTTTTGCAATATGGAGACCCCCTCGATCAAATGGTCACATCATGAAGCCCCAGCCTCGAGATCGTCTTGAAAACAGGTATGTTGCGCTCGTAACGTTGAGGTCTTCGATTTGAGGTAAACATCACATATGATGAAAGACCAAAGATACTATATTTTGAGGTGGCAACAAGGGACATTTTTCGGCGAACGGAATCC
The DNA here is from genome assembly GCF_000471905.2 of Amborella trichopoda. Next base: position 472,681 of record NW_006497454.1, read on the forward strand.
ATATTCTGACAACTTACCCAATTTGGAAAGTGATGATCCAGCCACCAAATCGAGCCATTTTTATCGCAAAACGATCGTAGTGGCTTCCCCATCATTTTATGATGAAAATATCGAACCAAAACATCAAGAAACAAACAAGATCTAACATTTAAGATTGCAAGCTTCTCATCTTTCATCGGATTTCAAGAGGGGATCGAAACATCGATTCAATGATCAAATCATATATCAAAACAATCGTCCTGCCAAGACCATCACTTTTACGATATTATTTTTGCTAGGAGGTTTTCAAAAGGGCTTGAAATAGGCCCCGAATGATCACCATAGCCCATGGTACCTTTTTAGGGACCATCTCATCATTTTCAAGATTCTAGGTAGGAGCAAAATGATCATTTTGCCCCAAAAACGGGATTTAATTTTAATTCACAAAAAATGTAATTTTGACAATTTAGCTTGCTTTTGATCATCCACCCGTGTTTCAAGGGGATGTTATATAAGCACCTTATACTCATTTGTATCCCTAAGCTTGCTAACTTTAAAATTGTTGGAAAAATTACATTGAGCTTCCCCTTTGTTTGTTATTTTTTACTCTACCTTCTCCACCCCAAAGAGAGGAGAGAAAACTTTCACTCATAGGGGACTACCTCGATAACTTCTTACTTCCAACTTAAACCTAGAACTCCTCACTTCTAACTTAGAACTTTCCACTCCCAACCTAGCCGCCGGTCTGGACTCAAGGGTCACACTAGATAACCACTTACACCCTCTCTCCTCTCATATCTTTCTTTCTCTCTCTCACCTTTGGGTCGGATCGACGGCTAAGCCGCTGGTCCCCTCTCTCTTTCCCTCTTAGCTCTCTCCCTCTCTCTTTGTGTCTCTCTTGACTCTCTCACCCCGTCTCTCTCTTTCTCTTTGCTCCCTCTCTCTCTCTTTCTTATTCTCTCCCTCGTTCCCTCTTTCTTTCTCTCTCTTATCCTCGTTTGGACCAACAACTTCTCCTCTCCTTCTCTCTCTCCGTCTATTCTCTCTCTCTCTCTCTCTCTCCCCCTTTCTTTTTTTCTCACCTCGGCTAGGACCGACAGCTAAGCCATCAGTTCCCTCCCTTCTCCTCTCTCTCCCTCTCTCTCTCTCTTTCTTTCTCTCTCACCTCGGCTCGGACCAATGGCTAAGCCTCAAATGTCCTCCCTTCTCCTCTCTTTCTCTCTCTCTTTCTTCTCTCTCACCTCGGCTCGAATCAGTGGCTTTCTTCCCTGTCCTCTCTTTCTCTCTCTCGACTCAGACCGACGGCTAAGCTGTCGGTCCCCTCCTCCTCCTTCTTTCTCTCTCTCTCTCTCTCACCTTCAGGTCGGATCGATGGCTAAACCACTTGTCCCATCTATCTTCCCCTCTTAGCTCTCTCCCTCTCTCTCAGTAGCTATCGATCCCCTCTCTCTTTCTCTCTCTATCTCTCTTGGCTCTCTCTCTCTCTTCCTCTCTTTGCTCCCTCTCTCTCTTTCTTATGCTTTCCCTCTTTCTCTTTCTCACTTTCGCCCTCATTCAGATCGACGACTTCTCCTTTCCTTCTCCCTTTCTCTCCCTCTTATCCCCCTTTCTTTCTCTCTCACTTTGGCTCAGACCGACGGCTAAGCCATCAATCCCCTCCCTTCTCATCTCTTCTCTCTCTCTGTCTCTTTCTTTCTCTCTCACCTCGGCTCAGAGCGATGACTAAGCTGTCAGTCCCCTCCCTTCTCCACTGTCTCTCTCTCTCACCTTGACTCGAACCAACGGTAAAACTGCCAATCCCCTCTCTTCTCCCCTCTCTCTCTCTCTTAGCTCGAACTGTCGACTAAGCTACCGATCCCCTCCTTCTTCTTCTTTCTCTCTCTCTCTTGGTTAACTGTTGGAGCCTCCTTCTTCTTGCTCTCTCTCCCTCCCTCCCTCCCTCCCTCCCTCTCTCAGCTCAGACCTGAAGCTAAGCCGGTCCCCTCGTTCTTCTTCTTTCCCTCTCTCTTTCTCTCTCTCTCTCTCTCTCTCTGCTCGAACCGACGGCTAACCCTCATTCTGCTTCTTTCTCTCCCTCTCCCTTTCTCCCTCTCAGCTCAGACCGGTGGCTTCCCCTTGTTCTTCTTCTTTCTCTCTCTCTCTCTCTCTCTCTCTCCCCCTTCCAGCTCAGATCGACAAGTAAGCCGTCAGTACCCTCCTCCTTCTTTCTCTCTCTATCTCTCTTGACTCAAACCAGCGGCTAAGCCCCTCCTTCTGCTCTCTCCCTCTCTTTCACTCTCTCGCCTTCACTCTCTCTCTCTCTCTCCCGCCTTTACACTCTCTCATCTTTACTCTCTCTTACCTTCACTCTCTCGTTCTTTCTCTTTCACTCTCTCTCCCTTTCTCTCTCGTCTTTACTCTCTCTCGCTCCCTCTCTCACTTTCTCTGTCTCATCTTTATTCTCTCTCATCTTCACGCTCCTCATGCTCTTTCTCTCTCTCTCTCTCAGATTTACTCCTCTCTCTAAAACTTTCTCTCTCTCTCTCATCTTCACTCGCACTCCCGATCTCCCTCTCTCTCAAACTCCCTTCGTCTACCCTCTCTTTCTCACTTAATGTCTATATCTCTCTCTTCCTCTATCTTGATTTTCTCTTAATCTTTCTTGAACCTCATCCTCCCTCTCTCTCCTCTACCCCATTCTTTCTCAAGCTCTCTCTATCTAAATCTATCTACTCTATCTCTCTTTCTTGGCCTTGCTCTCTCTCGCCTTCTCTCTCTCTTTCGATACGTCCTACCCTCTTCCCCTTTATCATTGCATTGTTTTTCTTTTATTCACACACATCATCATCTTCTCTCTCCTTACTTCTTCTATGAGATATTTTATTTATTATTATTAATAATATTGTTACTATAAGGTTGTTTGTTAAGATGATGCCGAAAGGCTGCCAAATTAATAAATGGTCTTTCACTTTCCTTGCATCATCCCTTTTACCTCCCCCCATTACTCTCTCGATAAATTACCCATCTAACGACAAGTCACTTGTTTGGCCATCTTACACATGTGTGTTCATAAGGCACAGAGTGCAGCAAGGGAGCTAGAGCCGAACCAACCTCATGCTAAGAGAGCTTTCCATCGTGATTTAAGAGGGCGTCAATGCATGCTCGAGTGTGTCATGAACCTACCGTGAGGTCGGTCCCACCTCACACCCTATAATTCTCTCTCACTAGTTGGTACCTACCATTACGCGCACCACATGCAATGCAGTTTTCGAGATAGCGATCGCAGGCCAGACCCCACATCCGAGTTCCTACTCATGGTCCTCAGAGCTGATGAGATCGAGGCCTAACTGACTTGGCAACTCCATTGGGGACATCGCTACCCCATCGTCGGCGTGGTTTGCTTGCTAAGCATTCTGCCCACTACACACACATGTCTTCGGGATTGTTCAATCCCTATGTCCAAGTTGGGGATTTCATGATCCCCACACTCGCGAGCTTGTCCTCTAGGGATAGGGTTTCATGAACCTTGCTCCCTATCTTCCTCTTGAGCGTAGACCATGCTTCACGCTCTCGGGTTTTGACCCGACTTGAGGCGAGAAGGGATTCCCAAGTCCTTGACTCCCCATCTACCGGCATCAATGGCCCAGCTGCTGGCGTCACTTGCATCGGTGCCATGACAACCACCACTCACTGCATTCACCCAGTTACCGACAAGTCACTCCGGTCTTACTACTCGGGGCAGCCGAAAGGCTACCTCTCTCTCTTCTGCAATTGGCAAACTACCTATCGTTGCCGCCGCGGGTCGCCATATGGCTACCCCCCACTCTCAATCACTCCGAACAGCCAGTCTTTCTGAGAGTTCGACACAAAGAGGGGGCTTTAAAGCCACTCCCTATCACCCACTTACTAAGACTAGTGGTTCATTTGCTGGGTCAACATCTATGGGTAGCCCCAAGGTTACCCCAGTTCACCATCACATGCTAGGTCTCCTAAGAACTGGCCCCACACACGAGGAAAACCCGAAGGTCGCTCCACCAAGCATGGTGCATCTTCATCATCTGCTCCGGGTGGCTCAAAAGCCACACCCTGACAAGCACACAGGCGACGACCCTCTCGTCAACCCCACTTGTACATGCCTGCACAGCCTGTGAGTAGTGGTCATAAGGCCACTTTGTCACACTGGCTCGTAAGACATGCATTTCTGAAGCCGAGCTCGGGTCGACCCCCAAGTCACCTGAGATCCCTTCGCAAACCGTTCACACGCACCCCATTCCCTGATTGCCCTGAGCTCTAAGCATAAAGGCTAGTGGTGCACACCTTCTCCCCCCTTCAATCCACTTGTTCCACCAAAACCACTGACAACATGGTACTCCATGACATTTCTGTTGAGTACTCTCATCTTCTCCCGTCAGCAATCCCATGTACCCACGGGTTCCCAATGACGAGCTCGAGGCAAAGGCCCGATGATTAAGAAAGTCAGGCACCCCCATCCATTCCAGTCAAGCAAAGACCACCCAAGAGAGTTGTAGAGGCAACTCCTTCAGGCCTTCATTCTCTGCCTTGACTGATGGAGGTGGCCCTAGCTTGCTTGAGAAATGCCAACCGCCTACAATCCCGCTCCCAATTCTAGTTTAGGAGAAAGTCTATTGGAATTTGAGGATCAAGCACAGGAAAGATGCGCAGATCTCTCAGAAGAAGAAGTCGGAGACACCAGTGGCACCTGATGTAAGATATTGATATCTCGTGTTAGTATTGATATATATCATTATGGTTACAAATCAGTATGGATATGCATCTGTAGAGATACAAATCTCTTGATAAGATTAGGATACGTATCATACTGATACATATCAGTATGGATATATATCTGTATGGATACATACCTCTTGATAAGATTAGGTAGTGTCTATCCATAACCATTGGTATTTATCTTTAACTGTCGCGGCCATATATTTATACAAAGTCTTGTATCATTTTTAGCAACTTAGTTGTTCAACCTTCAGCAGCTTTGTGTCAAAGCATCTTGATTTGAGGGGGAGTGTTAGGATGTGAATATCTCATGTTAGTATTGACATACATCATTATGGTTACATATCAATATGGATATGCATCTGTAGAGATACATATATCTTGATAAGATTAGGATATGTATCATACTGATATATATCAATATGGATATGCATTTGTATGGACACATATCTCCTAATAAGATTAGGTGGTGTCTATCCGTAACCATTGACATTTATCTTTAATTGTTACTGGTTGTATATTTATATGGAGTCTTGTATATTCTTGATTAATTAATAAAAATAGAGTTCTCTGCGGTATTCTGAAATAATCTTTGTAGACACTCAATTTTAAATATGGCAAATTTTATAGTTTTCTAAACCCTTAGGACTACATTATCTTAGTAGATCCAATTTAATTATCCCAAAACTATCCAAATCCTATCCCAAATTGAAGTTGAGCCCAAGAGCTTTCCAACGGTCCAAGAATCGTTTGAATCGGACCTACGGATAAAAATATATAACAAATGACAATTTAGTCTCTATGAGACCCAACTGTCGGGCCGCGGGCCAGGCTGTAGTGGGCGCGACAGGCCCAGATGTGAGCTGATGATGCAATCAACGCATCTGATGATGCAGTAAACATGTTTTCTTTAATTAGATAAGGCTAAAACTTCAAGATAAATCCAAAAAATTCCTAAAAAACTCCAAAGAATTTAGGAAAAATCACCAATGGAATCTTATAAATACCCCCTCTCCCTAACCCAAAAGGAGAGAGAAAAAGAGACCAAAAAAACCGTAGAAATTCTCAAAATTAGGAAAATTATCTAAAAATACCAAAAATAAGAAGAATCCTTAGAAAATTCTTAAACAATTTAAAAAAAATCCCCAAAAATTAGAGAAAATATCAGAATTCATATTCAACCTCTGAAGATCACAAAAACTTTAAAAAACTAAGGAAATTCTCCTCCATACCTCGAGAAAGACCAACAGCTTTAGAAAAATCTCTAGATTGAATACCCTTGAGAAGATAGAAACCCTAGCCTCTTGAAGTCCTAACCCCCAAGACCGAGAAAACATTGACCTAAGGCACAAAAACCCTAGATCAAAACTAGAATTAGGGCACAACAACCCTAGATCTAACCCTTTACACTAGCGATTTGTTGGTCAACATCCGAATCAGAGAGGCAAAGAAGACTAGTTCTGATACGGGCGAGCCCTCAAAGACTCGAGAATCCCGGGCCATCCAGCCCGATTTGATTTTTTTTTTTTTCTCTCTTTCTTCATCTTTTTACCGATTTTCTTCTTTTATTTATATTTGATATGTTAACTTGTCTTATAAATCGTATTTTAATGCTCTGGATCATGCTGGCTCTGTCGCAGATCTGAGAGTAGATCTACACCTTGCCGGGAAAATCTGGCCTCATATATGAATTTGATCTGTCCCACTTCTCTACCACTTTATTTACATCTTTTTAATTAGTTTAAGCTGTTAAAATTCGAGAGATCTTCATCGGAAGATCTGTTAGATTTTCATCGTAAATAGTTTGGCACCCACCGTGGGGCTATTTCGAGCTTGATCCAAGCTTTAAAATACGATTTTTATTCACTTTTTTTCACTATTTTTTGTCACAAAATGTCCCAAAAGTCGGCTGTGACCGGAATCAAGGGTTTCGGTACTTCGTAACCCTGCTTTTTCTAGGCGACACTCCCACTGTTGCCCAAATTTAAAGGTCTCAGAAACTTTTGAAAATTTGTGGATATGTTCTACGGACTCTTTTGTGACTGAAAAAAAACATTTGGGTCAAAATAAAATTTTTAAAAATACAAAAACAATATTTTTTAGTTCAATCTAGGCTTTTCTTTTTTACATTATTTTAATTTATTTCATCATAAATAATTTTATTTTCTGCTTCTTCCAAGTTTAAAGTAGTCTTATTTCATCAAGATTAACAAGATAAAAATATAAAAATAATAAAAATAATAATTTTTTGGGCGACATCAGCCGTGTCGCCCACCCTGCAAGGGCGACACCACCCGTGTCGCCCAACTGCAAGTGTCCCAAAAACATTTTGGGACCCTCACAGGAACATTCCAGGGACTTTTGGCTCCTTGTTGATCAATTTTTGACCTAAAATAAAAATATAAAAAAAATATTTTGCTTCAGATAGATCTATTTTGTTTCTGCCCTTTTGATTTTATTTTAGTTTGTTAATTTTGATTGAAATCATATTTTCTCTGCTTTCACCATTCTTAGTTTAACTGTGTTTCATCAAAATTTAAAAGATAAAAAAATAAAAAAAAATACATTAGGGTTGTTTACCCCTCCAAACCTAAACCTTCTCTTGGTTCGAGCCGAGACTCATGCACCTTCTAGTCTAGATATTAGTCTAGGTTCTATCATAGGTCTATGCTTAAGAGTTTCCTCTAGAGCTAGATTAGGCTTACCCTAGTTCAGTTTCTTAACCAAAATCCATTGAGTCTAATAAGTCTAGGTTCCAGTCTAGTCTTAGCTAACGTTTTTGCCCCTAGTGTCAGGCTAGGCTTGCCTTAAGTTGTCGAGTTTAGATCTTACCTAAGTCTAGATTTTAGAACCCAGCCAAAAGCAATCACCATATCAGTCACTCAAGGTGACCATGATGACTGCTCCACAGTCGACTCTAAGCCTAACCTGCCCAAACCTAGGGACCAGTATGGTGCAATCCCTTGGAGTTATCGACAGACCTCAAGACAATCCATTATCCAACGCCCAAGTCTTCAATTAGAGGCAGAGTCCCAAGCATCCACTCCTAATCCTGAGATCTGTGTAAGCCGACTCCGCCTGAAAAACCTTGAATAGTCAGGGAGTCCGACTAGGCGTCATCCTACAAGGGATTTTAGGCAACCAAAGTAGAAGTCGAGTGAGGGAAGAAATTCACACATCTTCTAAAGCCAATTCCCGTAACTCGAACCAAGTTAACGCTGAGGTGCAACGATCTCAAAACCAAGACCCACATAGGTCTAGGGGATCTAACCCAACCTTGAGCCACCATAGTTCTTAACTCATGATGTCCTAAACACTGCACGAAGTAGAGGTGTCGACTCAAACCAACCCTTAGGAGAGATAGGCGTTCAAGCTGCACTCAAAAGTCTAGTTGACCTAGGTTACACTGTTCATACCCCAGCTTACGGGTCGACACCAAGACCTCTCTCCCTGGGCAAACTCAGTGCAATAAAACAAAACTTAGGAGAATCCTTCGAGGATTTCATCGGTCGATTCTGCGAGGCAGCAATGCGGGTCATAGAATGTCCACTTATAGACCCAACTAAGATCTCTATAGTCTTAGAGAATGCTACTCCCCAGTACATGACCTTCTTCAGCCAAAGTCTTCCCCCACTCTTTTGACTCCATGATCGAGCGGGTGGTGTGACATGAAAGGGCTAGAGAGACACCCCTCAACACCATGCCCGACAACAAGCCGATAACAGCTCCCCAAAATAAGAACAAAAATATGAGGAATGCTTCCGATTAACATGTCGGGAGCTCAAGACAACTCGAAAGAGAACGTTGTCATTCACATGATTGAGTGTGGAGATGATGAAGAGGATCCCAATCAGTTCATATTAGCTTGTGATCATCACTTTTAAGAACCCGAAGAAGATCTTTTGACCCTCCTGAGAGGAAGCCCTTCATCTCCAAACCTCGATAACCTTCCCAAATGGGACCGATATGACGAAGATGATACACTAGAGATTGATATGGTTAGGACCAATGAAAATGAGTCATATTCCAAACAAGGGGCCAACACCCCAAAGTCTCTCATTACTCTTGCTAGGGCTGACGCTATCGAGCTTCAGGCAAGCGAGGTCGACTCCTTAAACCGAAGAGGCCGAGTGTTCAAACCCATTCAATTGATGGTTAATACTCTAGATGAAAGAATGAGAAATACCTCAAAAACCAAACAACTAGTGAGGGGACCCGAACATGAAAATTCAAGGATCTGCAACCAGCTACGATCTACCAGCTCATCTCGAGAAGATCCAGGCTCAAATCTCCATCTTGGAGCTACTCGCCAATTCACCAGCACATAGAGCCCAGATCGAGAAGGTCATTGCCAAGACACACATCCTGAGCAACACACAGCTGGATGAGTTGTGTAAAATGATCAACCAGCTGATGGCACTAACACCAATCGTGTTCACAGACGATGACATCCCAGCCAGCGTGAACCGATTTCATGCTCAACCTCTGCGCATCACCGTCTTCATGCAAGGATATGAGATACGAAGAGTGCTTGTTGATAATGGGGCATCCTTAAACATATGCCCTATGAAAACAATGAGGCAGATAGGCAAAAGCCCGGATGACTTCGAGCCATGTCAACTAACTATCGTTGCATACGATAAAACCAAAATACAAGCTGAAGGCACACTACTTCTCACTCTCAAGATCGGCCCCACTGTCTAAGTGATAAATTTTTATGTCTTGGACATAAAACCTTCTTTCAACATGCTATTAAGAAGACCGTGGCTGCTTGAAAACCTTGTGGTCGCCTCTACATTCCATCAATGCTTCAAATTTCCAACTAAAAATGGTGTTGTGTTAAACCCCCTGCTTTTCTCAATCCTAGTATACATAATGGGAAGCTAGTTGTAAGAGTCAAGCTTGGACAAATCCCGCTTGCTTCCTTCAAGCTAGCCAATTGTGTCACCTTACGCCTAGAGGTCTGTGACCCTGTTCCTCAAATTTTGCAAACTTCGGCATCGATGGATGACCTTATCCAATGTCAACATCGATACAGTTTCGGGTCCCTCGAAGCTTGGCACATGCTCTTCTCCCAAGGCTTCCAACCACGCTAAGGCTTAGGTAGTCTAGGGAAAGGTGTAACGGAGGCAATTTCTGATTCATTCGAAGCCAAAACTAAAAACGGAGATCGAAGAGGTCTCGGGTATTCTCTCACCTTATTGCAAAGCCGAATGAAGCCTTCAAGCTATTTGGGCTTTGTATCTGGAGGATTTCAAAGCCTCAATCCTCTCGATGTTTGTCCTTCAAAATGGCTTAAGGTGATCCTTGAACCCCAACGGGGAATAACTCTTCTTCCACATCTCTACACATACAAGAACTGGGAATTGAAGACCTTTTTGTTGATCTGGATTTGAAGGTATGCACAATCGGCTCTAACACAGCCAAGCGTGCTCATCCACTGATTCAAACCCAAGAGCGGAATTGGTCGATCACTCTCCTATCTCGAGAATCGCTGGAAGCATACCAGTGGCACCTTCAAGTCCAAGTGCCAAAAAAAGGATAGGCACAGGGTGGCAATCAAACCACCCTGCATCTCGTCCCCAATATTTCTCTCCCGAGTCCCATAAGGGACACCTCTTGTGTTATTTCAAAAACCGTTGAAAAATCAAAACATGATAAAACTGATAATAATGAAAAAGAATTTTAAAAAACGACAAACACTCAAGACAGCCTGATAACGTTGCAGAATACCCAAGATGACAAATTGGGTGACCAAGATGAAGATCAAGAGAGCCAAGAGTCTGAAGATACCCCTCAACCTAAGGAACTCACTTTCATGTTGAGCAATTCAAGAAGAGGTTCGACGGTGACCCAACGGCTATCATCGAAGAGACGATCGACAAAAACCTAGGAACTGAGAAGGACCCAAGGTTAACCAAGATTGGAACCTTCTTATCTCCTGAGGAGGGAGAAAATATGATTTCCTTTTTCAATGAATATCGCGATGTCTTCACCTGGTCATACGACGATATGTCAAGGCTAGATCCCACATTGGTGCAACATCACCTGATATTCAATGAAGGGGCCGAGCTTGTAAGGCAGAACTTCCGACATCAAGAGACCCACCTTGAGCTCAAAATTAATGAAGAAATCGACAAGCTGCTCAAAGCGAAGTTCATTACCCCCTTCGATTACTCAAAATGGTTGGCCAACATAGTAGTCGTACCAAAGAAAGATGGAAGGATTCGAGTGTGTGTTGACTACATAGACCTCAACAAGGCATGCTTAAAGGAAAATTTTATATTACCAAACATAGATGCCTTGGTCGACAACACTGTGGGGCATGAGATGTTGTCATTCATGGATGACTTCTCAGGTTACAACCAGATCTTCATGGCAGAAGAAGACCAGACCAAGACTTTGTTCATAACATAATGGGGAACTTACTACTACAAAGTCATGCCCTTTGGCCTAAAAAATGCAGGGGCAACTTATCAACGGGGCAATGACTAGCATCTTCCACTACTTAATACACACCATCATGGAAAACTATGTCGACGACATTCTAGTCAAGTCGAAGACCAGGCCTGATCATCTCACAAACCTGAGAACCATTTTCGAAAGACGCCAGAAACATCAACTCAAACTCAATCCGTAAAAATGTGCCTTTGGGGTTGAATTTGGCAAATTACTAGGCTTTATAGTAAGTCAAAGAGGTATTGAGGTTGATCCGTCTAAAATACGAGCCATCACTGAAATGCCCTCTCCCTGGAACATTAGAGAAATTCATGGGCTGCAAGATCGCATACAAGCCATGGCGTTTCATCTCACAACTAGCAGACCAGTGCGCGCTGTTTAATAGACTACTCAAGAAAGATACCCCATTCATATAGAATAATGAGTGCCAAGAAGTGTTTGATCAAATCAAGGAGTATATCACCAAACCTCCCATCCTTAGTCCTCCTCGTCCAAACAAACCCATGTTCCTATACATATCAGTGAGAGACAAGACCATGGGGGCAATGTTCGGACAATACGATGACCATGAAAAAGAACAAATGATATACTACATCAACAAGACTATGGTGGACTATGAGACAAGATACACGGATGTGGAGAAGCATTCCTTGATGCTTGTGTGGGCCATGCAGAAGTTAAGGCATTATGTCTTATCTCATTCAGTCAAGCTCATCTAAAAAATAGACTCACTCAAGTACCTATTAGATAGACTAGTCCTGAACGGATGTTTGGAGAAGTGGAGAATGTTGTTAAACGAGTTCGAGATCAAATATATTACTCAAAAATCGATCAAAAGACAAGCCATTGCTGACCACTTAGCTGAACACGCACTGCCAGATAACACTCCCATCAACACAGATCTCCCTGATGAAAACCTCTTCGCAATTGAGGAATCGATTTGGGAGCTATACTTCGATGATGCAAGGAATGAATACGGGTCAGGTATAGGAGTCATACAATGCTCACTCGAGAAGATTTTATTGCCAATAGCCAACAGATTGAATTTCCCATCTACCAATAACATTGCTAAATATGAAACCTTGATAGCCCGGCTCGAGAATGCCATGGGAATGAAAATCCAACAAACACGAGTGATTGGTGACCCCTTGCTCTTCAGAAACCAAGTTCAAGGGATTTGGAAGATGAATGAAGAAACGTTCAAGCCCTATCAAGAAAAGGTGGAAAAGATGATATCATATTTCAAGAAAATCACCTTTCAGCATGTAACTAGGGAAAATAATATGTTTATCAACACCGTTGCGACCCTTGCTTCAATGGTTGATATTCCTCCAAAAATCACCATGCTACCATTCTATATCAAGAACAAACATGATCCTTCCCTACCAAGGATCGAAGAAGAAATAGAGCAAGAAAATAAGAAAGATGGGGAAATGTCTCTCGTGGCTTCAGATGCGCTAGTTAAGGAAAAACCATGGTTCCATCATGTTCTATCCTTATTGAAAGATGGGTTATACCTTGAAGGAGCCACTAAAAAGGATAAAGAAGCCCTTCGAAGGTTTTCAATGGGATTCTTAATAAGAGGTGATCTCCTGTTCAAAAAGTCCTTCGACGGCATCATTCTACGGTGTCTTGATCAATCAGAAATTGACCAAGTACAAACAGAGTTACACAATGAATGAGGTCATTCTGGCGCAGCCGCCTTAGCTCGAAAAATTAGGTGCCAAGGCTATTATTGGACCACCATGGCTGAAGATTGTTGGAAGTTTGTAAAGAGGTGTCCCAAATGTCAGCTTTATGGAGACCGCATCCATGGACTGTCCGTACCACTCAACTCAACACCGCTTGTATGGCCCTTTGCTATGGGGGTCTTGATATCATCAGAATGATCTCACCGAAAGCTTCAAACGGCCACCGTTTTATATTAACGGCTACAAAGCACTTCACCAAATGGGTAGATACCGCATCATTTGTCAAAATTGAGGGACAACATGTTGCCCGTTTCATAAAGAACAATATTGTATTCAGGTTCGGTGTTCTTGAGTTAATCATTACTGACAATGGATCCAATCTCAAAAATGAAAAGGTCTCTAAGGTGTGCAAAAAGTTTGGGATAACGCAGAAATTCTCCACACCTTAAGACCCTCAAGGAAATGGACAAGCAGAGGTTACAAACAAAAGACTTCTCAAAATTATAGACAGAATAATAGAAGGTGGCAAAGATTGACACGAAATGCAAAATGACATGCTATGGGCCTGCCGGACAACTGAGAAGACTCCTACTGGCATGACCCCTTACTCATTGGTGTATGGTATGGAAGCAATGTTACCCATTGAAGTTGAGATACCGCCTCTCCGAGCACTTATTCATAAAGATTCAAATGAGGAACAAAAGATCGAAGCATGAATTGCTGCCCTCGTTAATTTGGATGAAAGACGACTACGATCAACACAAAACATTGTTGCTTACCAGCGTAGAATCGAGATGGCATACCAAAGTAAAGTTGTTCCTCGACAGTTCAGGGAAGGGGACAAGGTACTCAAGAAAATCTTCCACACTCCTTCAAATCCACACCCTTTATGCAAGTTCAAACCTAATTGGAAGGGGGTGGTCACTCGAGTGCACGCAGGCAATTCTTACAAGATCAAGAATGAAGAGGGGTGCAAGCTCAATGACCCCATCAATGCGATGTATCTTAGAAAATACTACCTGTAATGGGCTCAAAATAGTGGTGAAATCTTGAAAAGGCATAAAAAAAAAGAAGGACGTGGTGAAAACTTGAAAGGGCATCACGGGTAAAAAAAAGAAAAAGAAAACATCTCCAAGAAGAAGCTTGTGATTAAAAAACACTCGAGTACAAACAAGTACATGTAAGTTTCAACAATACGGCACGAGCAGACCTTGAGGCCGAAGACTCCTCCTAAACCCTGCAGGTTCCCAATAGAACCACCTCAAAAAGATGCGGGAGCGTGATATGAATGGAAAACAGAAGTGACTTCGACGAATTCTGGAAGAACATCAGGACCTCTCCAAGATAGAAGCTCAGCAAGAATCCAAAGAACTCTTCATGGACCGGCGAAGCACAACATGAAAGCTCCAAAGGCAAAAAGACAACTTCGAGACTTTTGAGTTATCATGATCCCACAAGGAAATCCTTTCATCATCTTTGGGTAAAATATAATAAAGAAAATGACCACCAAAGGGGCCACAGGTAGCAAAACTGTAAGGCTCGTCCCTTTTAAAAGCGCTTTTTTAATTGGATTGTTAAAATCCTCCATTTTCAAAACCCTTTTAAAAATGACTTCCTCCATTACTACAAGAGGTTAAACTGTTAGTCGATATGGCCTCGTTCTCGAAGCCAACTTCATACGCCTGCTATGAAGGCTTGAAACTAGTCAGGCACTCCATAGCTGTATGAGTTACCTACCAACTACCACATATTGAAGATTGGTGAACCTCGCCAATGAAGATATTGGATAGTCTAGGAGCGTTTTTCTCTCGATTGGATCCCCTGAGGCAAAATGAGGCAAGCTCATCCCCGTATGTGTGTATGATGTTCCAAAGTCTAATTCAGAAAAACATCAAACTCGTGCGATGTAAAAGAGCTAAGACAAGATAAACGTCAAACTCGTGCGACGTACAAGAACCGTGATGGGATAAGCGTCAAACTCGTGCAACGTTAAAGAGCCGCGACATGAAGAAAAAAGGTCAAACTTGTGTGACATTAAAAGAGCTGAGACAAGAAAAAAACGTCAATCGCGTACGACGTTAAAGAGCTGAGACAGGAAAAACGTCAAACTCATGCGATATTAATGAGCTAAAACTGGAAAAAACGTCAAACTCGTACGACGTTAAAGAGCCAAGAATGAAAAAAGTCAAACTCGTGCGACGTAAAAGAGCCGAGACAAGGACCGTCTAGCCCCGTATGATGTAAAAGGTCGGGTGTATCCAGGGCGCAACCATCATGTTCAATAGAAAAACATCAAACTTATGCGATGTAAAAGAGCAGAGACAGGGACCATCCAGCCCTGTATGACGTGAAAGGTTGGGTTTATCCAGGGCACAACCACCTTATTCAATGGAAAAACGTCAAACTCGTTGAATGTAAAAGAGCCGAGACAGGGACCATTCAGCCCCTTATGACGTGAAAGGTCGGGTGTATCTAAGGCATAACCACCTTGTTCAATGGAAAAATGTCAAACTCGTGCGATGCAAAAGAGCCGAGACAGGTATCGTCTAGCCCTGTATGACGTGAAAGGTCAAGTGTATCCAGGGCACAACCACCCTATTTCACAGGAAAAACGTCAAACTCGTTGGACGTAAAAGAGTCGAGGCAGGTACCGTCTATCCCCCCCGTATGATGTGAAAAGTCAAGTGTATCCAAGGAACAACCAACATGTTCGATGGAAAAACGTCAAACTCATGCGACGTAAAAGAGTCGAGGCAGGTACCGTCTTGCCCCGTATAATGCAAAAAGGTCGGGTGTATCTAGGGTACAACGTATTAACATAAAAGGGTTAGTTGTATGGTCCGTCGCTGCATGACGCTAAACTGCTTAAAGGGCTTTATGGTTATAGGAGTTAAAACTGCTAACCAACCTTGTTTTTTGAAATATCTCTCTTTTCAAAATTTTCACTATATGTCTTGTGTTTTCTAAAAAATTTAATTTCTTTGTTAAAATCGTAACTTGTCCTTGCTCCAGGTTCTATTTCAAATCTCCCCCTTGTTTTCTAAAAAATTTAATTTCTTTGTTAAAATCGTAACTTGTCCTTGCTCCAGGTTCTATTTCAAATCTCCCCCTTGTTTTCTAAAAAATTTAATTTCTTTGTTAAAATCGTAACTTGTCCTTACTCCAGGTTCTATTTCAAATCTCCCCCTACTTTCAAAAATTCTAAAAAATTCTTAAAAAAATGGAGCTTGGACACCCATATATGATGATTACCACGTTGCCGAGATTGTCGTATTGCTGCCTCGTCTCTCACTTCAGATTCGGCCAAACAAGTCTCTTGCTATAGAAAGCCTTTTCCTATAGACAGCCCTAGGAAACCCTAAGGAGATTAAAGAAAATGACAGGGTTATAAATTCAAACTACAAACCCTGAAGTTAAGTGGCATGGCTAGAAAATCCAACTTGAGTTTCAAGCTTGTGTAACTCACCGACATCCCATGCCGAAAACCCTAGGAGAAAAATGCCTTAGGTGGGTGAGCTCGGTGAGCCCAATGACTTTGAGGGATAGTTGGTGTGCCCCTTGACCACGTGACCTCAAGAAAAAATTTAAAATATCTGCTTTATCTTTGAAGTTCACTTGTCATTTGAAGGACAAGGAATGCCAAAATGTCTACTTCTTTGCCACTCACCTGTCCCTCGAAGGACAGAGAGTGTCAAAGAAGGGCAATTATAGACGCCCCATTTTAAATCTGGCAAATTCTATGGTTTTCTTAACCCTTAGGACCACATTATCCTAGTAGACCCAATTTAATTATCCCAAAACTACACAAGTCCTATCCCAATTTGAAGTTGACCCCAAGAGCTTTCCAACGGTCTAAGAATCACCTGAATCGAACATACGGATAAAGAGATATAACAAATAACAATTTAGTCCCTGTGAGACCCAACCGTCGGGCTGCGGGCCGGGTTGTAGCAGGCCCAGAAGCAAGCTGATGATGCAGTCAATGCATCTGATGATGTAGTAAACGTGTTTTCTTTAATTAGATGAGGCTAAAACTTCAAGATAAACCCAAAAAATTATGAAAAAATACTCCAAAAAATTTAGAAAAAATCATCAATTGAATCTTATAAATACCCCCTCTCCCTAACCCAAAAAGAGAGAGAAAGAGAGACCAAAACAACCTTACAAATTCTCGAAATCAGGAAAATTACCTAAAAATATCAAAAATAGGAAAAACCCTTCGAAAATTTCTAAAACCTTAGAAAATTTCTAAAGATTTAGAAAATATCCCCAAAAATCCTAAAAAATTAGAGAAAATCTCATAATTCATATTCAACCTCTGGAGATCACAAAACCCTTATAAAACTAAAGAAATTCTCCTCTAGACCCCAAGAAAGACCGACAGCTTTAGAAAAATGTTTAGATTGAAAACCCTAGTGAAGATAGAAACCCTAGCCTCCTGAAGTCCTAACCCCCAAGCTTGAGAAAACCTAGACCTAGGACACAAAAACCCTATATCAAAAAGATAATTAGGGCACAACAACCCTAGATCTACCTATTTACATCAGAGATCTGCTGGTCAACATCCGAATCAGAAAGGCAAAGAGGACCGGTTCTGATACGGGCGAGCCCTCGAAGGCTCGGGAATCTCTGACCATTCGGCCCGGTTTGGTATTATTTATTCCTCTCTCTTTCTTCTTTTTTTTACTATTTTGCTTATTTTATTTATTTTTTATATGTTAACTTGTCTTAAAAATCGTATTTTAATGCTCTGGATCATGTTGGCTCTGCTACAGATCTGAGAGTAGATACGCTCGTTTTCCAGCAAATCTGGTCTCAATTATGAATTCGATCCGTCTCACTCTCTCTGCCACTTTATTTACATCTTTTTAATTAATTTAATGTGTTAAAATTTGAGAGATCTTTATCAAAAAGCCCGTCAGATTTTCATCATAAACAATCTTCCATGGGGGCGTAAGACTCAAATATACATAAATACAGTTTTTAACACCTAAACTCGTGGACCTTCTAAAGGACAACCCCTTCTACCCGTTGCAGTCAGTGACGAAGTCCGAAGTGTAGGGGAAAGAATAGTGCAGGGTCATTGAGGTCTTTGAAGATGGCCCGAGTCGTCAAAACCCACATAGCTTCCGACTTTGTAGTATGTGAATGCCGGCGGTATAAGAAGGTGAAGATTGACGACCTCATTCTTGACCTCGAAGTGAACTTGGTTTTAAGCATTGTTGGCTTCTCAGATTTTTTTTGAATTGGTTATTATCTTGATATAGATTTTCTTGTGTTTGTTTGACTGTTAGCCCATAACTCTCATGCCATTTCATTTTCATTGTGGAACTTGCTCTGGGGATTGAAGGCTAGCCAAATAATAATAGAGAGAGAACAAAGACGGATGGCAGGGGGAGAGAGAGATGGGTCGGCAGGATGAGGTAGAGAGAGGGGAGTATTTTTTTTCCTTTTCCAACAATCAATGTAAAAGGATGGTGGGAGAGTTGATTTTTAATTATAGAATGCGTCATGATTTGATTTTCCATGGAGATTTTCGTGGCCAAAAGTACTTTTGGTTACGCGGATTTATGGGGTGACTTTATTTTGTTTTTATAAAGTTTATGCCTTATAAAAGCCTCATCAATTTTTTAAATTATTTTATATGTATAAAAAAATTTAATTTTTAAATTATTTTATGAGTAATAATCCTATGAGACCCTCCCACACCCATGCGTGTAGGACCTCAAAAGATCACCATTAAATTTTATATAGATCTCTAAAAAAATCATCACATAGATGTGGGTCATGACTTTTCTAGAGATCTATGCCAAATTTAATGGTGATCATTTAAAGCCCTACACACATAGATGTGGGATAGTCACATAAGATCATTACTTCTTTTATTTCATATGTACAAAAGAAGTCTAATGGGTAGGACTGATTTTAAGTGGATCAGTACCTTTGCACCATTCTAATCCTCATAGCCGCTTTCCCAAGCAAGACGTGGTCCTCATGGTCGCTAACTACAATGACCCAAGTTTATACAGGTTCGAGTGTTGTCGCTTGCAAGTTTCTTGCCATGAATAAAAGATGGCACTGCATCGGTATTGGGGACACCTTAAATAGACAGTATTCCAACGCATTGATGCATGCTCACCAATGTTAGCAGGATCGGATTTGTGCTCAAACGTGTGGTTTCTATAAGGTTGCAACTTTAAACAAGCCAATTAAGGCGCACCTCTAAATTTTATCATAACAAGTAATTTGGTGTAAAAATTATTAGGATTATCTTAAAATCTATTTTCATATCTAATTATAAAATTTTAAATTTCAAAAATTATTAAAATCAAATAGATCTATAAAATATAAAAACCTTGAAAATAGACGGTCTAGATAATGTGTTGCAAGATGCACTATTTCTAAGATTCAAAATCTTCATTTTTTCTCTTTGTTATACATCTCAATGTCGAGATGATCAATTAGAGGGTTTTCCAACATTAAAACATCATTATCTTATGGATTTGTAATTCTACATTTTAAAGTTGCAACCTTATATTAAATTTTTTCTATAAAAGAAAAACAAAATTTAATAAAATGCAACTTCGATAGGTGCACGGTTGGAGTAGCGGCTGGTTCTGTTATTGATTTAGTTTGTTATTAATATTATAATATTCGTTGATATTATGCTGTATTATATGTGTTATGACATGACATGCAATGTTAGACATCAACAGGTATATTATATGATGGAAAGAGTTTATATAATGGTGCAACCTTAAAATGTAGAATTAAAGCTTAATCTCAAAAATCTGATTGATCATCTCGACATTAGGATGTATGAATATGAAAAGAGAATGACTTCGAGTATAGGATGTATGAATATGAAAAGAGAATGACTTCGAGTCTATTAATTAGTGTATCTGGCAACACATTATCTAAAAGAAGCGGTTAGCATGTGGGACAAGTCCGCACTTGCAGAAATGCGGCCCCTTAATAAATTTATTTTTGAGATGGTTTTTTTTTACTTAATTTTTAAGGATATGTAATCTCTAACATGGAGATCATAAATATGAATAAATAAATAAATTTTTAAAAACTAGAAATAATAATTCTAATTAAAAAAAATATTTGGACCGTTAGTTTCAATTGTTTTTAGATGGATCACCTATTTGCATTTATTTTTAAGATGGATGCTCTATACTTTTGGATTGCATGTGTAGAAAAACGGTCCAGCCTGCATGAACATTTTTCTTTATCTAGACCTTTTATTTTCAAGATTTTCATGTGTTTACATATCTACTTGATTTGAACCACTTTTAGAATTTAAAATTTTATAACTAAAGATGAAAATATTTTCAAGCCATGACAAGAATTTTTGATGTCAAAATTAATTGAATCCTTTAAGGTTGCAACTCATACAAATCACACCGAATATGGTATTGTATGTATAATATATTACATTTTATTAGCGTGATGCATATTTCGATGTTTATTATTGCCATCTATGATGTATAGATCGATGTGTATTACGTTATCAATGATGCTTACAACGTTGTGTTCTATGACATTTATATTTTATTATGAGTAATGATTTTATGAGACCCTCCGACACCCATGTATGTACGACCCTAAATGATCATCATTAAATTTGACATAGATCTCTAGAAAAGTTATCACATGGATGTGAGACTTGTCTGTTCTAGAGATTTGTGCCAAATCTAATGATGATCCTTTGGGGTCATACACACATGAGTGTGGAAAGGTCTCACAAAGTCATTTCCTTTTTATTATATAATAATAAAAATTTATCGAGCTTCGTGTATTGATTGACATGAGCCTCACGTGAACACTTATTACAGTATATGTCCTTTTTTAATAGAGAATTGTTTCATGCGGACTAGACCGTATTTCTACATATGTGGACCAGAAGAGTAAAGCATCCATCTTAAAGATGGATGCTATAGTTGTAGTCACTCTAAATAGTAACTAAGTACGTAAGTTTAGTAGTACTAAGTATTTAGTTAATTACTTAACTAAACTATAATAT
>NW_006497454.1:501200-513060 GCF_000471905.2 Amborella trichopoda
ATTTAAACTACAAATTAACGATATTTAAAGGTTGTGACTAAAATAGTTCACTCAATGTTTATGACCAATATTAATTCACACTATTAAATTATTATTTTCTTAGGCATGACAAGCATGGTATAGTCATGCTATCTATACATATGCATTTTAATATTAAATAGGAATGTATACGAAGACACCATTTATCTTTTGTGAATGGAGATCATAATCATTCTCAAATATTAGATGTCAAATTGGATGGCTTGAGGTAAGTCATGAAGTGAATTTTTTTTTAAAATTTTATATTTATTCAATGACTCTAATACAACCACCCATTTTGAAATTTAAAGGATAAAAATGATTATGCGTACAAAAGATAAATAAATAGTCTCACAATTCCATATTAAATTGCTATGTCCAATGAAATTTAAAGTATAAGAATGATTATGTGTACAAAAGATAAATAAATAATCTCACAATTCCATATTAAATCGCTATATCCAGTAAGAGCAATATAAGAGCAAATTTAAGAGGCAAGGCAGACAATCTCATATTAAACCGTGTAAATCGTGTAAGTAAGAGCAATGTATTTCCTAAGTTGCAGCTAAATACTACCCAAATAGTAACAATCCATTTATATGTAATATATTACACCATATATTTAATACTACCCAAATAGTAATAATCCATTTGTATGTAATGTATTACACCATATATTTAACACTACCCAAATAATAGCAACCTATTTCTATGTAATGTATTACACCATATATTTAATCTATTTGTATGTAATGTATTACACCATATATTTAATACTACCCCAATAGTAACAACCTATTTGTATGTAATGTATTACACCATATATTTCAGAGAATATATTTCCTTGTATCCAAACGACCCTAAAGGCAATCATGTATAATATATTCCCTCGAAACTTTACTATCTCCTATTTTGTAGGAGAGATTATATCATATCCCCTATTTTGTAGGAGAGATTATATCATATTATATAGGATGATAAGCATTTTCCCATGGATTCCACGTGATCTAGTTTTTATATCATATTATATATAGAATGAGAAGCATTAGCCCATGGATTCCACGTGATCTAGTTTTGGTGTCAAAATAAGTCCTATTGGCAGGAATTCTAGCAGAGGTAGGAAATCTATAGTGATCTAGTTTTGGTGTCAAAATAAGTCCTATTAGTAGGAATTCTAGCGGAGGTAGGAAATCTATGGGATGATCTAATGAGGTAGGAAATCTATGGGATGATCTAGTTTTCATATCATATTATATAGGATGATAAGCACTTTCTTATGGATTTTGTTTTGGTGAATCAGTGGGGAAAGGCCCTTAGGAATTGAGCCTAGGATGTAGCATTGCAAACCATCAAGTGATAACCAATTAAGTGAGGCTCTTTTTCTAAATCTATGGGAATTAGGAATAAAATAAAGAGAGAGGCTCACATGAGTCTCTTGGGGTTCCTCTCTATAAAGTTAAGTTTTGTAGATAGAGAGAATATATTGAAGAATTATGCAAGGTAAAAATAGAGAGAAAAGAGTTACTTCTTTGGTCCTTTTAGGCAGGTGTTTTGAGAGAGAAAGAGCATGTTTTAGGGCTTGAGAGAGAGCTTGTAATCCCTTGTATTCTTCATGTTTGCATGGCGTTTTTCTAATTAGTGGAAAAAAACTTTGTTGCCATGTGGATGTAGGCAACTTGTCAAACCATGTAAATCTTTGTGTTTGTGTCTTTTTATGTTTCTGTATTATTTATCTTTCTCTTATTTTTGTTAAACCTTGGTTTTTATCCTCTACATTTATATGGGTCCTCGATCGTATACATGTAGACATTCATGCGATATATAAAAAAGACCCAATTTCTATACAGCCAGGCCTGCATATGTAGAAATGTGAACCTCTTAATAAATCTATTTTTGAGAGGGATTTTAAGATTTAATTTTTAATGACATGTAATCTCTAACATGGAGATCATAAATATGAAAAAATAAATTTTAAAAACTAAAAAAAATAATTCTAGTAAGGAAACATTTGGACCGTTAGTTTTCATTGTTTTTAGATAGAACACCTACATGCATCCGTCTTTAAGTTGGATGCTTTACACTTTCTAGACCGCATATGTAGAAGTGCGATCTAGCCCACAGGAAACAATTTTTCATATAAAAATGCACACAATCTTTCTCTCTGGCGTACACGGGCACAAGTATTCTATGGTCCATACGATCGTAGGAAAGAAATGACCACAACGTTTGAATCATGGACTCAATCGATTAGAACTAATTGAGGGAGTTTGAGACCCACTAGACCATGATATGGCTCTCGTGGTGGTTCATCTCTCACCCGTTTTGTCAATGCAACTTATTCCTCTATTGGCTTTAATTTGCAGTAACAGTTTTAAGATACATAATATACGAGAAAAATAAACAATCAAGAACATGGAGCGACCACATAAACGTAAGAGAAGGTCGTCAAAATTCAGATACGATTTCAGAACAAAACTGAGATTCATTGATCAGGAGGTGGGGGCATAAGTCCCCACGCATTATTAAAGAATAAAAGAACAAGAAAAGAAAATGAAAAGAGATCCAACCCAAAGCATAAAAAATTCGATATCCAAATTTTCTCTCTCATTCAAACACTTTCATCCAGAACTTGGCAGCATCCTCAAGATTCAATTCCTGTGAAGAGCCATGTGCCCATCCAATTCATGAAAAGTTTCAAAAACCAAGTGGCAATACTTGCACTCTCTCTCTCCACCATCTTTTCCTTCTTCTTCAATGGCTGCTTCATTATCTTTTCCTTTTTCTTGGTTCATGATGGATCCTCCCAGATCACTATGCGTGGTCTTGTTTCCTTCCTCTTCTTCAATGGCTGCTTCATTATCTTTTACTTTTTCTTGGATCATGATGGATCCTACCTGCTCACCATGCGTGGTCATGTGACCACTGAGGGCTTCGCAAGAGGGGAAGACCTTGTAGCATGGCTTGCAGACATTCAACTTCTTTAAGTTCTCCCTTGAAGGTGAAAATAATGATGATGTGGTGTTCTTCTCCTTGTGGTCCACAGTCATGGGAGCAGAGAGTTGTTTACCGGTGATCCTGAAGATCTTGTAGAACACTTTGCAACGAAAGTGAGGATGATAAGGGGGAGAGTGTGGGGGAGTCATGCTTGTCTGAGATGCCAGACACTCCGACCACCGCTTAGAGAGAGAGAGAGCGATTCCGGAGTTAGAGAGAGATGATGATAGTATGATTGAGAGAGAGAGATCGTGAAACAGTTCAGGCTTGGAGACGGCAAAGGAAGATTAAATATAGCCAATTGAGAGAGCCTGTGTTCTTATAAGATTAGGAGATAGAGAGAGTAATCTTTAAATAAGATTAGGAGGAGAGATGGCAAGTAAGAGAATGCTTGGAGTCCTTATCGGATTAGAAGAAAGCGGAACTCCGATTGGGAAATAGATAAGATTAGGAGAGAGCGGAACTCCGATTGGAAAAGAGATAATGATTCTTGGACACAAGATAGTATGATTGAGAGAGAGAGAGAGAGATCGTGAAACAGTTCAGGCTTGGATACGGCAAAGGAAGATTAAATATAGCCAATTGAGAGAGCCTGTGTCCTTATAAGATTAGGCGATAGAGAGAGTAATCTTTAAATAAGATTAGGAGGAGAGATGGCAAGTAAGAGAATGCTTGGAGTCCTTATCGGATTAGGAGAGAGCCGAACTCCGATTGGGAAATAGATAAGATTAGGAGAGAAAGTATTGGATTAGGAGAGAGCGGAACTCTGATTGGAAAAGAGATAAGATTAGGAGAGAGATGGCGAGTAGTAAAGAGCTTAGAGACTGCAGAGGTTTCGTTCAGAAAATGATAATTAACGTTTTTCTTTTGATTGACGGCTGGGTATTATTTTCGATGAGATTAAGTTTTTAATAACATAAAATTTTAAAAGAAAGTACATAATGAGACCATTTACCTTTTGTGTAAGGTAGTTATAATTTTTATTCAAGAAAAGGATAATTAATGTTTTCTTGATTGAGATTTGGGTATTCTTTTGGATGAGATTAATTCTTAATAACATAAAATCTAGGAAAAACTGCAAAAAACCCTCCAAAATAGATTTTCTAATCAATTTACCCCCGATCTAACATTTCTTAGCAACTTCCCCAAAAAACTTTATTTTCTAGCCAATACACAATACAAAAGTTTATTTTTTTACCAAAATACCCTTTTTTTACGTAACAAATTATTTTCGCAGGAGAGGACTGTCTGGCGATTATTTTGATGGAATGGCAGTCCGACATTTCATTGTGGCGGTCTGGAGATTATGCTATTGGAGAAATGGGCAGTCCGGCGTTTCGACGTTTTGAAGCGGCGGTACGGCATTTTGAAGGGGCAGACCGGCTAAATGTCCGGGATTTTGAAATGAGCAATCAAGTGTTGTACAAGTGCGGTCGGGCGTTTGCTTTTATTGGGATCCAAAAATGATTTGTTATGTACAGGGAAGGTATTTTCACAAAAAAAAAAAAATGAATTTTTTGTATTTGGGGGTATTTGCTAGGAAACATGGTTTTTAAGGGGAAGTTGTTAGGAAAAGTTGGGTGGGTAAATTGATTAAAAATCCATTTTAGGGGTTTTATACAATTTTTCCTAAATTTAACCGTAAAATTTTTAAAGGAAAGTATATGGCCATTTACCTTTTCTACAAGGTGATTGCAATTAATTTTGACCATTGGATGTAAAATTGAGTGGCTGCATTTATTTCATTGATCAAGCTCAAAGTTCAAAAGAAATTTCTCGAACTTTGTGACAAACCCAAGCTATTCGATTTCACATCGAATGGTTGTAAATAATTGTGACCTCCCTGTCGAAAGGCAAATGGTCTCATTGTATAAAATCCCAAATTTTAAATAATGTTCAAATAATTGTGACCTCTCTGTCGAAAGGTAAATGGTCTCTTTGTATACAATCCCAAATTTTAAATAGTGTTAAAAAATCGTATATGCATATAATTGTCTCCAACAAGTATAAGATAATTAATATTGATTTAATCTGGATTAGTATAATATCTTGGTTTAAGTTATTTTTGCGGAGTACTATCGAAATTGAATAAAATAACATTAAATTGGGCCATTTGCTAATATAGAAGTTATTAAAAGAGAGATTTACATTAATATTTATTTTATTTAACGTTGTTAAAATTTTGCCTGAAATTTAACGTTGTTACACTAATACGCAGTGGTTCTTTGCTTATATTTCGGATCTTCAAGATCCAAAAATCAATAAAAAAATTTGGACATTCAAGATCCAAAATTGCGGACTTTTAGATCTTGAAGAGTAGTCAGGGCTTCTTCTTTTTTACCCTAACCAAAATGTTCATATTTTCAATTCGATTTTAACTAAAATACATGATCTTGCGAGACAACGTAATTTGCTAATGCTGAAAAAAAAAAAAAAAGTTTAATTTTAAAGTAAATTTTGGATTTTTGAAATTTAAAAAAGTTCATAAATACAATTTTCAATAAGTTTCGGATATTCCAAAATTATAGTGAGGCCAAAATACAATTTTAGGATTTTAAAATATGAAATTTCAATTTTCAAATAAGTTGAGGATTTTCCAAAATCTGAGATTGTTGGGACACTTTTATTTTTGGGGCTAAATAACATAGTTGGACACTAAATTATTTTTTTTTGCAATTTTTTATTTTTAAAATTAAAAGATAAATTTTGGATTTTCAAAGACCAAAAATGCTGAGAGACTCTAAAATGCAATTCTTTGAATGGCAAATATCCACAAGTTTTCAAACCGCAGGGAAGAACTTCTTAACTGCATGCTTCTTAGGTATAACGAAACTATTCAGGACAAGATACAGTATCTTTGGTGCATCATACCCCCATTACTATCCCCTAATATAGTAACCCACAAAGTTGAAGCGATTGACTCGCTATTTGGATGTGATTGGTACAATTCTTACACTTGCATTGATTAATTTATATTTATTTTTGGTTATTTTATATCATAGTATATTTTATTATTAATATTTGTTGTGTATTGTTGATTAATAAAAAAAAATTATTAATATTGATGAAGTTATTTGTTTTATATAATTATTTTTTGTTTGTATTTAAATTTGTTGTTTATTTTGTGTTTATGTGAGTATTTATTGTTTTTTTAATATTATTGTTTACTAGTCACATTTTAGTAGTATACTATTTCAATCGATTATGTAATACTCCGATTGTAGAACCCTAAAGTAGTTAGAAATATCCCAATTTTTTATATTCCATGTTTTGGCTAAATATTGTTCAACTTGTTTGTTTGTATTAAAATTTGTTGTTTTTTTTGTTTTATGTGAGTATTTGTTGTTTTCTTTTGTTTATGGTTTACTAGTCACATTTTTAGCAGTACACTATTTCAATCTATTATGTAATACTCAGATTTTTAGTTAGAAATATCCCAATTTTTGGTGTTCCTTATTGTATTGAATTTTTGTAACACAAATTTTGCTATTCGTTTAATATAGTAGCATTGACGATGGCTACCGAGGGAGTATAACTAGTATTCCAGTATGGGGGTCATTTGAGATGAATGCAAATGATGGATGTGTTACTTATAAAGATGGAAAATTGAAGGTCACCAAGTATAATGGAAATAGTTCTTTGGAGGAACTAAAAAGTCATTTTGGTAATTTAACCAAGTGTGATCCAAACAAATTAACTATTATGTACCACAACACAAGTCTATCTAGTGGGCTTGCTTACCTTTTATGTTGGGAGGGGAATCTTCAAGAATTGTAGTATATATTGCCGCTGCAATGGAGCCATAACATGAATCTGTTGTTGATGGCTCATCTTCAAGGAATATGTATATCTACAATTTATTTTTTCATTTGTAAACTACTTTATTTTAATCTTATACATGCAGAAATTGTTATTTCATCTTGCACTCTATCTTTTGTCAATAGTTGGCGTAACGCTTTACCTGATCAAGATCAAAACATTCTAGTGGTACCCAACCCTGAGCTTGTACCAGAGCGTGATATGGAGGATATTGAACCACTAGAGAGTCTATGTAGAGGAGTTGGTAAAGAGGTTCAATTGAATATTGGGCAATGTTTTGAAAATGTTAATGAATGCTGACATCATCTAGTTGATTTTGCAATCCATAACAATTTTGTTCTAAAGTTTGACAAAAGTGATTTAAGACGGGTGTGGGCAAGTTGTAAGGCAAAGAGAAGCACATGAGAAGGGCGGTGCTTACGAGTTAGCAGTACCGCATACTTTAACGTGCAGTCTATGGTTAAGGAGCACACATGTAGTGGCCTAATGGGAAGCGTCCATCAGCCACTAGCTCGTAGTGATTGGGTAGCAAAAAAGATTAAAGGCCGCCTTATTGACCAACCAAAAATAAAAGCAAAAGACATCGTAAAGGATGTCCAATGTGATCACGGGGTCGGGCTTTCCTACATGCAAGCTTAGCGGGGAATCGAAGTTCGCATCCACACAAATGAAGGCAGGTTCAAACTACTATTTATTGTTTATCGTCCATACATTATGGGTTTTGTTAATGGATGCAGGCCACTAATTGGTATTGATGAGACGTTCTTAAAAGGAAAGTATCAAGGCATATTATTGTGTGTCATCGCGTTAGATGCAAATAATGGGCTCTTCTCATTGGCATTTGCAGTGGTTGAGAAAGAGAACTACCAGAGCTGGTATTGATTCTTAAGTATATTAAGTGAGCTATTTAATGAGTATCCTAATCTAACTGCCTTAACAATTATATCAGATCGAAAGAAAAGCCTACTAGAAGCAATAGATAAATGTTTTCCCACATGTTTTCTATCATTCTGCATGCGACTTATGGGAGAGAACTTGAAGGGCTTTATGAAGAAGTCAGCAAATACTGAAATATTATGGATGTTGTTTTAGAAGGCTGTCCATAAAGCGACCATTAGTGGGTTTGAAAAAGTAATGTTTGATATACAGTGTGATGACCCATATACATATAAGTGGATTAAGAATATCCCTTCCAAATTTTGGGCAGATGCCTATTTTCCAAGGTCTAGATATAGTCATCTTATCTCTAACATGACCGAGTCTTTTAACGCTTGGATTTTATCTGCTCGAGAGAAGCCAATCATTATAATGTGTGAAGAAATAAGGGTACAGTTGATGATCAGGTTTGAAGAGAAGAGTGAGTTAGGTAATACTTAGAGCGGCATGCCAGTATCGACGGTTCAATAATTACTCGACTTGCAAAAGATGAAGGCTCGATTTTACACACAGTTATATCTTCCATGGACACGCATTTGATGTGCAGTTGTAGAAAATGGCAACTCAGTGGTATTCCGTGTGCTCATGTCATTGCGGTTATTAACCATATGCATTTGGATTCCACTACTGCCTTAAGTATTTCACAGTGGAATGCTTTAAAAGCGTCTTTCAAACTCCCTTTGGGCCTGTCCCGGATGATATTGAGTTGACATGTATGTTCAACTGGATAGTGTAGCCACCAAGGATTACACGCATTCCCGAAAGGCCAAAGAAGCAACGAAGATTATCCGAAACTGAACAGCCAATCACCAGGCCTTTGAAGTACAAACGATGCGGCGCAGTGGGGTCATAATAGGAGGACATGCAGAGAACCGATAGAGTGAATTACTTGTTGTCAATATTGTGTTTTTTATATTGCAAATAGGCTATGTGAATTTGTAAAGGCTTCATTCAAAAATGAAAAAGTTGCATATAGATGAGAAATACAGAGCATTTGTTGCCACTCTTTGTGTCACGAAAGATGATTTCAATTTTGGAAATATTTGTGATAGCCTTAAAATAAATTTTCATCTTCACTTATAAAATTTAAGGCCTAAAAAATATTTGTGATAGCCTTAAGGTAGGCTCTAATTTGATTTTTTTAGAGCCAAGGCTCTAATGTAGGCTCTAAGGTAGGCTCTAATTTGATATTTAAGGTAGGATCTAATTTGATTACCTTCTTATAATCACATTTTAGATAGAACACTTACTCGCATCCATCTTTAAGATGGTTGCTTTACACTTCCTTACTAATATGGTAAATACAATTTCTTAGTGGCATTAGATAGCGGAATGTAAACTACGAGACCATTTATCTTTGTCACAAGGAGGTCACTTGCACTCCTAGTCATTAAATGTCATATTAGATGGTATAGAGCATTTGTCATAAAGTTTGAGAAATATCTTTTTGAACTTTGAGTGTATGTAATGACACTAAGTGATTTCGGATGTTGAACATTCGAAAAAGTGAAATTTTTGGATGTTCAACATCCAAAAATATCAAATTTTAGATTGTGGAACATTCGAAAATGATTTCGGATATCCAACATCTGAAAACATGATATTTTCAGATGTGGAACATCCGAAAATATGACTGACAAATCCATGAAGTTCTTGGATTTTAGTAGTGATATTTTCGGATGTTCAACATCCGAAAATGTGATATTTTTGGATGTTAAACATTCGAAAAATATCACTGCTAAAATCCAGGATTTTGGATGTCCAATGTCACATTTTCGGATGTTGAACATCCGAAAATATTACTGCTAAAATCCAAGAACTTCCTGGATTTTGTCAGTTATATTTTTTGATGTTCCACATTCGAAAATATCGTGTTTTCGAATGTTCCACATCCGAAAATTTGATATTTTTAGATGTTGAACATCCAAAAATTATTTCGGATGTCCAACATCCGAAAATTATTTCAGATGTCCAACATCCGAAAATTTTATATTTTTGGATATTGAACATCCGAAAATTTTATATTTTCGAAAATATCACTTTTTCAGATGTCCAACATCCGAAATCACTCAATGTCATTACATACACTCAATGTTCAAAAAAAGCTTTCTCAAACTTCATGACAAATGCTCTGTACTATCTACTATGACATTCATGTGACCTCCTTGTGACAAAGATAAATGGTCTCGTATTATACAATCCGCTATCTAATGACACTAAGAAATTGTAGCTACCATATTAGTAAGGAAGTGTAAAGCAATCCTCTTAAAGATGGATGCAAGTAGGTGTTCCATCTAAAAACAATGGAAACTAACATGCATCAGTGGGGTAAATGTGCATCTCTATCATAAATTCTAATCCAATATTATTATATATGAACTTATTTGTTGAATAGAGTTTAATTTGGGTTGAGAAATGTCTGATCTGGACTTGTTATTGAAACACTGCCTCCAGTAGTAGCCTGGCTTAGTAGTAGATTAGAGTAAGAATTATCATTTTCTGGTGAGATAGAATTAAGAAGAGAGAGTTACTTTAAAATTCAACCTTTCGCAAATTGTGAAGTCATGCTGCTTGTTTTGTGCGAGAAGTGCAAAGAAGTCAAGAGCTTAGATTAACTCGATTAATCTGTAAAGGCTTAAACAAAAGTAGAAAGACTTAAAAAAAGTAGACAGACTAAACCAAATTCTACATAACAAAATTCATTCAACAAATTGAATACATTACAGTGGTCAAAATGACCAAATGTTCCAATACATTACAAGGGTCAAAACTCCATTACATTGGTCGCATTCTCTTAGGCTGATATTGTTTATTTCGTGTGTTGTATCTTCTAGGTTCTTCAACTACAGTGTGTAGATAGAGCTAGGTCTTCTACAGCCTGATTACTTTCACCCACATCATCATGTCTAGCCTCGTCAGGTATACCTTTGTCATTATATTCACGTAGTAAATTTTCCATCCTGGCTTCTACGTCATCCATATCCACAGGCGCAAACTTAGACAACGTTTCAAACGTGTTGCTAACGCGATTATAAACTTCAAGATACAACTTCTGTCTAAGTGTAATTACCTCTGCTAACATGATTGTAGATGTCTGAACTGCACTAACCTGCAAAAACAAGATAGGTAATTAATATATTTAAACAATTTCATGGAACGAATAGCTAAGTACAAGACTATAAGAATTTGTAGGTCAATATAAATATATCAACTGGTCCTCATAACCTCGAGGTCTCATTATATACCGTGGTTCATGAGCAGGAACCATATATTCTTCTTCCTTGTTATGAGGTTGCAATATGTCTTTGGGTGGGTTAGTGACATTATGGATTATAGAATGGGACACTAAGTTGTACCATGCCTTATACTCCTCTGAGGGCAAACCTATTGTCAGTATCTTCTTCAATATCAGGCATCATGCGTTCATGGCGAGTCAACCAGTGCATGATTTTGTCTGTATTCATATTTTGTCTATCTCGCTGTCCATCTTGTCTGCTAGACCTCTTATTAACAGCCAAGGAATTT
This sequence comes from Amborella trichopoda, assembly GCF_000471905.2. Next base: position 512,493 of record NW_006497454.1, read on the forward strand.
CTAGGAATGTGTTGTTTAGCTCTAAATTGCCGACGTATAAGATTTGGCATGTACGGTTCGACAATATCATCAAATATAAGAGTCGTTATGCACATTGCAGTTTGATATGCCTCCTGCCTGTCATCTGAAATTACTTCATCAGGCTTAAAATATGGATTTCATATTACCTGTTATATGATATGCAACCAGTCAATAAAAATAATTACAAATACTTAAATACATTTAAAAGTAATCAATATCAAATTACACACTAACCTCATTAGGTTGGAGGTTATCAAATTCTTGTCTGATGCAAGGCATTAGGTTATGTGGATTGCCATGATAAATCTTTGATGGCTCCCATCTTTTGGCCCTAGGCATATTTGGAGAGATATTATGCGGTATGGGCCTCATATATATAATATGCTCATACGACCAGCACTGCAATGAATTAAGTGATGATAAATATTCAATATTTTAGAAAAACAGTCTAAACTATTACGTTTATGTTATATACCAAAAAAAAGGTTACCTGCATGAGAGTGGATGAACCACTCAAATATCTTCACTTGAAATGTCACACCCCATG
>NW_006497454.1:513532-528117 GCF_000471905.2 Amborella trichopoda
TCCCTGACAGGTCCACTTATACCTCACCGACGTACCGGATGAGTCTACTTAATCCCTACCGGCGTACCGGATAGGTCCACTTATACGTCACCGGCGAACCGGATGAGTCCACTTGCATACTTAAAGTATATCTCTTTAAACATTTGAAAGCAGCAATATCATGTACTCAACATATCACTGAAATTATTAACATAAATTTCACTGAAACCATTAATAACAATCACTTTCAATAACACTTCAAAAATAACCAGTCAAATATTTGGGATCAAATTTAGAAAGGTAGTCGTTCGTAAAAACATTCTAGCATAATTACCAATCTAATATGTATAGAAAAACTCTTATAGAAATTCATGAAAATTATCACAATTTATGGGATGTCAATTCACAAATAAACATTTTACAGACAATGCTATAATCAATTGTAAAAATATCAGTTTTCAAATAATAAGGCAGTCATTTGCACATGAAATTTACAATGTCTAAATATTCAAAAACAGTAGAAAGAAATCTCACAATTTTACTAAAAGCAGAAATATCACATTTATTTCTAATAATTTTACAGTATCTAACATTTTCTAACAATAGACAAGAAAAATAAATAAATTTATTTTTCTAAGAATTTATAGCATTTAAAATTTCAAACATAGATAAAATATCACAATTTTATTAAAAAAAGATTATTTTTCGAAATAACGAGGTCACTTGCGCATAAAATTTATCGCGCCTAAAATTCATGATAATAAGCATAAATAATTATTTCATTTCATTTTCATTTTTTTTTTTAAAAAAAAATGATGGATTATTTTTCAAGATAATGAAGTCACTTACCTAAAATATTTGAGAGGGAGCTTCCGATAAAAATTCGGCTAGAGAGAGAAAAAGCTCACTGCGTTTCGACTAGAGAGAGAGATCTCAAAATTTTCTAAGGTGGGAGTCCTAAATTCTTACGACACCTTATTATAATCTTTTATTAAGTTATACCTCACAAATGAGGTGTAACAGTTAAATTACATCTTAAACGCTTAAAGCTCACGTCCACTAAAAGACATGGCAAGAGCAAAAGCTTAAACCAGGTAAAAGCTTTTGAAAGTAGTGATGGTCCCTAAGGACCATCATGCTCATAGGGACCATCACTTATTAAAAGTTTCTTTTCTTTTTTCCTTTTTTTTTTTGAAATTTTAGGATTATTACATGAAAGTACAAGCTTTTCCAAGCGAGCGATAGAGGAATGCAAGGGCTGCAGCACCCCAAGTATATCTGTTGGCTCCCTCAATATATTCAAAAAATTGCAAGTACCTTGTTGGCACTGTTGAAACTAATGCATCAGCGAATATGGTGACACTAATGAGGAAGAGCAGATATGCTTGAGTATATCTATAAACTTCACCAACAGTTGCATCAGGTAGCAACTCTCTAAAATTCGCTTTCAATTATGTCTACCTTAGGACTGTCAGGTTGCCATCAGGGACTATACCCAAATTGTCTTCTATATACTGTCGCATATCACTGATAGGACGAATGTAACTAGCTCACCATCTACAACCAGTCTTAAAATCTCATATACATCAAATAGCGTTGGTGTCATCTCACCAACATGAATGTTGAAATGAAATGTACTGGTCTCAGAATGCCACCTCTCTACATTAGCTGAGACCAAGGATGATCAATCCGGCCTGGCCGAATAATAAATAGCAGATCCAACCCAACCGCGTTTATTAATTGAACTTGTTCTTTTGATAGATTCCATTCATTTAATCGATAAGTCTTCTCATCAATTATAATTCCTTGTTTCTCCTGAAATACAACGAATAGACAATATATTAGTCCCAATATACAACATATTAGTCCCAATACATATACATGTACTTCTCATAGAATGTTTGAATCTGACTACAATTTATTGAAAAATAACAAATTAATAGAAAGGGCAGATGAATATATACATATACATGTCTTTCCCATACAAAATATGATGCATGTTCAGGATGAAGTTGCACCAAACTAGGGTCTTGAGGACCTCCTGGATATCCTCCATAGGGATGTAAACGATTCATATTCACTGAAATCCCATATGGTCACCATGTTAATCATAACGTTACATATACAAAAATTAACTAGATAACAAACAAATAATAATGACATGATATAAACATAGTGTTATAGACCATAACCTAATACTACTCTATCAAAAGAACATGATAATACAATGGAATTAAATACAATGATCAAATTATTCACCATAACCTAATACTGCTCTATCAAATACTGCTCTAGTCATGAATTATTCTATCCAAAATATAATTCACATAAATCACATACAATGATCAAATTAGATTTGGTGTGAAACGTTTCTGTGTACAGATCCATTCTGCAATGAAGATTTGGGGGGGGGGGGGGGGAGGGGGGGAAGAGCAATGTAGAGGAACAGTTTGCATATACAAAATAATTTTTATATGTAATCAGTTCGTTGTGCAAGAGTTTTCCAATCCTGCTTTTTCCCACGTTTTGTTTCACATGTCTGGAATTCCTATGGACCTAGTTTCTAATGTTTGGTAATCCATTGGAAAGCAATCTCCCAGAATTTGGATTAATACATATTTTTAGCCGTTCAATGCATATATCAGGTTAACCATTTCACTTCAATTCTCCAATCTTTAGGGGTGTTAGGTATCCTACTCTAACCTTGCTTTTCTCTTAAGAAGTTTCTCCTTTTCATCAATTTCAAATTTGCTATAGTATTACCATTACAAATCACATTTTGAGGCAACACAAACTCGATGAATAATTAAACTGTAATCCATACATACAAATTACGAGCAATAAGCATTCAAAAGAAGAGCAATAAGCATTCAAAAGAAAATCTAAGGACAGGACTTAAGAAAATCATATAATAGAGCTATAGAAAAGCTATAAGCATTCAAACAAAGACAAATCACACCAACACAAATCTTCACTAATTGGGCAACCAATTACATCATAAAATTGATATAATTGATAAATTGATCAAATGCAACTAAAAGAGACCAATATTATATAAAAAAAGTGAATAAACAATAAAGAAATTCACCCCCAAAATCAGGCCACTCTTTGAATTAGCTATGAGCCTCCATAGAACACGAAAAATAGAGCTTTCCAAAGATTCCAGGGCAGCTCCACTTGATCATTATTCATTGACCAATCCAAAAAATAAAAAAAATACAAATTGGGTATTCAATGGATTACTAGGAAAAAAAACCAAGAAAAATAAAATAGAAAAACCCATACCCAAGTTTTTTACATATTAAAATAGAGCTTTTGTACCCAACAAAAAATAAAAAAGAAGCAGACAAATTAAAAGAAAAAGCTTCTAAACATACAAAAACAAACTAGAAAGTACAAAAAAAAAAAAACCGTACCCTTTCTACATAGCAAATGTAACTTCTATACTAATGTATTTTTAGGGATGCATCATAAACCCAACAAAAAAACTAAAGGAAAACCTAATAAAAAATAAAAAAAACCAATAGTAAAAACAAAACTAGCTAAATGATGCAGAGAAAATAAAGGACCATTAGATGCAGAGTAGAGCATAATGAGTTGTTTCCGATAAAAAAAGAAGGAAAAACCAGCAAAAAAATAAAAAACCTTTCCTTGTTGAATCAGATGAAGAGGTTGAAGTTTATGAGACTTCGAAAGTGATTCTCGTTTGAGAGAGAGCACAATAATAGGGAAGAGGGAAGAGCAGAGTCAATGGAGAGGAGGGGTTTAAGGGGGTGAGAGAGAGTAGGGAGGTTTTGAGAAGGAGTCGCCGCTGTTTTTTTTTTTGCTCAGACTATCAGTTATTTTCGAATGTTCAACATCTAAAAATATCAAAAATTCAGATGTTGAACATCCGAAATTACGAAATTTCACGTCTTCAACTGCGGCTAATTTTGGATGTTGAACATCCGAAAAACGCAGATATTCGGATGTCAAACATCCAAAAAGGGTTACAGTTGTCTTTTTTAAAAATAGCATTATAGAAGATAAAAAATGGACACAAGTATAATAACGGAAAGTATTTGGTAGATCCGTAATAACGCAAAGTATAACGGATGTCTACGAAATTTTTTCAAAATAAAATGGTATAGAGGGTGACATTGTGATGTGATTGGGGCTATCTACGCTATCCATTTAGAATGGATAGTTGGATAGAGGGAAGAATAGAAGTTTTATGCTGTAGAGGAAGCATAGAAAGCTTGACCTCAAAAGTAACCCCTAATATAACTCATTACTTTCCTTTCAACCTAATGCAAAAAGATAACACTCCCTTTAAAATAGAAAACAAAATATATTTCCTAAAAGTTAAAGATAAACACCTTGTACCCCCGACCAGTACAAGAGATAAACTTTCCTAAAGGAACTAAAAAATTACCGTCCTCCCAAGCTAACTCCATTGTACTTACCTTTTTATTTCAAAAGAGGATTCAAAAGAAATACTCTAACTTTTCTAAATAAAAGCCCACTTAGAAAATATAGACACTAAAATACAACTAAGGGCCAGTTTGGATATACCCAAAATTACAATATTTTTGGATTGCAATCCAAAAATCTTATAAAATATATTTGACCCGTATGGACAACCACTTAAAATTACAATATTTTTAAATTGAAATAAAAAAAATTTTAATATCTAAACAAAATTTACGATAAAAAAAATTGAAAGTCATACTTGAATTTTTTTTTATTTTTTTGGATGAAAGTGCGACCTTCTCTCATCCGTTTAAAACGCGAGCCTTTTGCCCACCCTTTCAATCTCCTCCCCTTCCCTGTAACCCTAAGCTCTCTAGAAACGCAGATCACAGAGCCTTTGCCACCGTGAAATTGCTTGGGTTCCTCCATTGAATGACCTAGGGCTCTGAAACCCTCCATAAGAATCAGATCTCATCATCTTGTGAGGCCGATAAGGAATCGATTGCTCCTGCAGCACCTCACCTTCTCTCCGATCTTCTTCCAATGTGTAGTTGAATCTAGATTTCCTTGAGCCTTTGGCCACAGGCGTTTGGTATTGATATGGGATTGTAGGTATAGTACGGGTTTTGGGAGTAAGATTATGGTAATTGGTGGGATTGCCCATCAGAACCAGGGTTTTGCTCTGGCTCGATTTAAAGGCGGAGTGAGAAACAACTGCTGAGTCTATGACAGCCTATAGCTCTGCATCGTCTAGGTTGTTGTCATCTGGAAACAATCATGGCCACCATTGTCACCTGCACAAGTTGAGAGAGAGACGTGGCTTCAATAGGTTATATCTTGGTGTCCCTATTAGAGAGAGAGAGTGTGTCAAGATGGGTTAGAGAGAGAGATGGTTTCCATGGGTTACAGAGAGAGATTGAGAATGAGCTTGAGAGGGGGAGAGAGCGAGGCTCAATATGAGCTTCACTGGTTATAATTTTATCATTAATGTTTGGTCCAGTGGTCTTAAAGCTCCATGAAATTGCAAATAGGATGGTCTCTTCCAGCTATCGTAACGAGTGTTGCCATGCTTTTAGTAGCTTGAGAAGGGAATTCCTCGAAGAAAGCATTCTCAGATTAGGATTTCAGAAGCTCGGCATCGAAGATGTTCAAAAGATGGGGTAGAGGGTCTTTTTTTTTTGACAAATGAAATTAGACATCCAAACGGTTTACCAACATAATAAAATAAGACGAGAATGTTTTTCAATTGTGGTGGAAAAAAGTTGCATTTTTTTTTTCTGTGAATATTTTTTCCTTTGACAACCAAACTGGCCCTAAAATATTATCTTTTCTATAAAAAAAATAATTCCTAAAATATAGACTTATTAAACTAAACTAAAAAAACCCTACTAATCTTATTTTTAAAAAATTAACCCTAATAAAAATAAAAGTCTACCCTCATCTCTAAAAAATAAAATTAGATTTTGAATCAACCCATTTTTTATCTACGTCAGTTTGTGAAGAGAAAAAAAAAACAAAGCCCCAATCCGAGAATTTGATATTTTGGACCTTGAAGGTCTTGGATTTTTTTTTTTTTTAATCTTGAACAGTACAAACATAAGCAAATTCAGAACTACCTAGAAAATGTGTATAGGTGTAATAATGGTAAACGCCAAATAAAACAAATATTAGAGTAATTTTCTCTAATTATTATTGTAAAAAAATTAAATTAAATTGTAAAATTTAGTTTTTTTTAATTGAGAAACTCCTTTTAATGGAAAATATACAAATCTTAGAATCAATCATTTTCAAATAACTAAAAAGATTCCAAATAAATGGAAATCCTCCATCAACAACTTAAATCTCCATAAAAAAAAGGTAATCTTATCAACAACATTGCCTAGCCTATCAACAACATTGCCTATCCGATGGTCACATGACCGGATAGGTATTCTCCTCTGCCCAAGCCCTCGGTGGTCACATGACCACGCATAGAGAGCTGAGATGATCCACCCATTGAAGAAGATTATGAAGGTAGAGAGAGACTGCAAGTATTGCCACTTGATCTTTGAAATGTTTGATGAATCGGGTGGGCACATGGCTCTTTACAGGAATAGAAGCCGCGGATTGAATGTTAGTGATGGATGGAATTGTTTGATCATCTCGACATCAGGATGGATGACCTTCCAAAAATAGTGTATTTTACGACGTATTATCTACACTGTTCATTTTCAAGATTTTCATATGTTTATAAATCTACTTGATTTTAATCATTTTTTAATTTTAAAATTTTATAATTAAATAAAAAAATAGATTTTGAGATAATCCTAAAAATATTTTATATCAAAATTATATACGATGATAAAATTTGAAGACGCACCTTATCTCTACAGCTACAGATGCATCTGTATGCCAACTGCACCTTTTTTTCAAGGTTTTGTTGTTCTTTTATTCTTTTACTGGGACTCATGAACCCACCCTTGGTGAATGAATCTCAATTTTGTCCGAAATCGTGTCTGAATTTTGCCGTTCTTCTCTTACGTTTGTGGTCGCTCCATGCTCTTGATTATGTCTTTTTCTCAATTTTCTATTTTCTTTTGATTATTTTTTGTTTTTCTTTTTGCCGGCATGATATTTGAGAAGGAAAATCAATAAACAATTTTCAAGAGAAAATAAATTCTATATTCAAAGTAAATTAAACTATTTGGAAAAAATTAGCTTTTCAATTCTTTGAGTGGTCGTGTAGTTCTTACTAATAAAAGAAATAATGTCCTATGTTTTAGTTAGAGTAAATGACAAACATATCAGTTATTTTAACATGATTAAAATTATGCTATTGAATTTTGTATTAGGCAAACTTTCTATGCTTTCCTATAGCATAAAACTTCTATACTTCTCTCTATCCAACCGTCCATTTTAAATGGACAGCTTAGATGGCCCCAATTACATCACAATCTCACCCTCTATACCATTTTATTTTTAATATTTTTTATACAAAAAAATTTGACACCAAAATATGAGTGTCGAATCCTCTCTTGAACTCTCAAATATAAAAAATATAAAATAAATATTTCCAGTAAAATAAAATGACTAAAATGGCCCCGAAAGTTTCAGGGGTATCTTGGTGACATGAGAAGGTGATTTAAATACATAAAAGGAGGCATGCACCATGTAAATGGAGATTAAATTTTGATTGATAAATAAAATGCTTTCTTGGAGAAAGATGCCCCTTTGTGGGTGTGTTTCTTCTCTTGTGCTTATGGACCCATGTCAGAATACTCGTATCCGCACATTATATTCTTTCTTCATGTGATTTCCTTCACGATTTTTATTTTTTTCTTAAACGTAGTTATTTTTACTGGTATTATTTGCCGATAATTTTATACTGTGTCACACAAATTTTTAGATTTTCAATATCTAAATTTAACAAAAATAAATGATCATGTGGGAAAATGCAATTTTCAAATGTTGAAATTCCATATTCAATTTTCAAATAATTTTAAATTTTCAAAATCCGAAATTGTTGGGACGCTAAAATGCAATTTTTGGATTTTTAAAATCCAAAATCTCAATTTACAAATAAATTTCACATTTTCAAAATCCAAAATTGTTGGGGCACTTTATTGGGGTAAGTCAAATTGTTAAGATGTTATTATTTTTTGCCCGTTTTTGGAATTTTAAAATCAGAGCCATTTTTAAATTAAAAAAAAATTAAATTTTCAAATGAATTTCATATTTTCAAAATCTGAAAAATGTAAGGGGACTCTAAAATGCAATTTTTCACATGTTGAGCATCCCAAAGTTTTAAGGAAAAAGTTTATACAAGGTTGCAACTTTAAAATGTATAATTAAAGATACACCTAAAAAATCTATCATAAAAGGTCGTTCGGATGTTGGAAAACCCTCTAATTGATCATCTCGACATCGAGATGTATGGATATGAAAAGAAAAAAGATTTTAAATCCGTAAAATAGTGTATCTTGCAACCCATTATCTTATTTGAACTATTTTTAGAGTTTAAGAAAAGGGAAAATTACAAAAACCCCCCTCAAGTATACTATCTATGCAACTTACCCCCCAGCTAACCTGTCATCTCATTTTTTTTCCCCACAATCACTTTTCCTCCCAAAAACCCCCAAGGTAAAAAGTTATTATTTTTTGGACAGAAATGCCTTTCCTTACAAACAAAAGTCAATTGACAATCCCAAGTAGCGTATTGCCAGAGCGACCAATTCAACAGCCGGAGCGATGTGGCTCCAGAAGGTGTACTATCGGAGCACGTATTTGTACTGCCGGAGCACTTGTCTTTATTGCCGGAGAGACCTATTCAACCGCCAGAGTGATGTGGCACCAGAAGATGTACTGCAGTAGCGCGTCTTTGTATTGCCGGAGCGTGTGTCCTCATTGCGGAGTGACCTATTTAACTGTCGGACCACTATGGCTCTAGAAGGTGTACTGCCGAAGCGAGTTCTTGTATTGCAGGAGCACGTGTCTTCATTGCCAGAGCGTTTAAATGGACTGCCGGATCACATGGGGAGAGATTCATGGGTAAAAGCCATGAGGAGAGAGAGGAGGGTAGTTTAGTCTCTCTTTTTTTTGTTTTGGATTGGGGGTTTTTGCAAGGAAACATGGTTATGGGGAAAAAAGAGAGAGGAAATATTAGCTGGGGGTCAGTTGCATAGATAATATACTTGAGAGGGGTTTTTGTAATTTTCCCTAAAATTTATATATTCTCAAGCCATCCTAAGTTTTTTTTGTCAAAATTATGTTTATGATAAAATTTAGTGGTGCGCCTTAATTGGATAGTTTAGGAATAGTTTGGATGTATCCAAAATTGGAATATTTTTAAAAAAAATTTAAAAAATAGAATATTTTTAAATTTCTTAAAAGAATTGAGATAGCAACTTAGAAGCGTTTGGATAACCCCATTAGATTTTATTCCCCATCAAAACAAATTATGATGCTAAGCCAAATTTACCTCTAACCGTAAGTGAAAAATATTTGAGTTCAACTCAAATTTTTTTCGCTTCTTGCATCGCGCCTTCCCACCCAACCTTCCCACTCTGCGTTGTACTTACAAAAACCTCTCTGCTACTCGTTGCACTTACAAAAACCTTTCTGCTACTCTCAAGCAGGTCTCAGAACTCTTTCTCTCTCTCATCAAATCACTCAAAAAGTTTTTAGGGGTAGGTTTGTAAATGATAATTTACTACATCAAAACATTGGCAAACGAAAGTTTATAAAGGACGTCTAACATCTTTGGTCCATCAAGGTACTCTCTATAGAAATAAGCATTTTATGATGTTGGGGACTTTACCTCGAAGATTGAAACCAATATAGATTGTTGATTTTTTGAGGTTTTTTAAAAATAAATGGGGATTTATATAAAATGAGAGTTTATGATTCAGCTCAACACAGGCAATGGTACATCACTATTCATTATGGGTGGTAAGAACCCTCTTACAAACTCTCATTTTAGACACCCTGCTGCTACACACTCTGTCTGTAAAATCATTAGACACCCTGCTGCTACACACTCTGTCTGTAAAATCAGTGGCCGACCATCAACAAAAAATAGGCACAATCTTCGTCATGTCAAAAGTTTGTGAAATCTACTTTGGTGAAGTAGTCAGTTTTCTGAAACTTTAATTTCTATCTCCATGGATATTATCTCATTTATTTGGTACTATGTTGCTTGCTTTTTTATCTCTCTCTCGAAGAAAAACCAAATGATTTAAATCTTTCTCCCTCCAAGAAAAACCAATTGATTTAAATCTCTCTCTCTCTAAGAAAAATGAACTTATCACTTATTATAATTTGTGAGCATGTTTTTTATTTTGTGTTGTTTTCTTTGTATGGAAAATTATGATGTATTAGAAGTGTTTGATTAATTTTTTGAAAAAAAATTTTAGGCTAATCATTGCTGATTACACCAACCGGTTTCCCCCTCATTTGTTGTACTTCAACATGCATTAATGTACATTTGATGTTGAATTTCCAGTAATGTTATATAATAATATTCTGCACCGATAAATAGTAGCATAAACCCATACATTTGTTCACAATCTTTTTATCATGAAGGTGTAAGTGTATAATATGAGATAGCTACACAAAATCTAGTTTACATGCGATGCTTCTGTATGTGAGTTATGATATATGTAAGCTTCTATAACATCCATTTTACATAAAGTCATGATTGTGCAATAATTTGACAAGTGTTAGAGGGTATTATTCAGCCTAGAGATGTCAGAGCAACCCCCCTACCTCTAAAGATCCAATCAAGACAAATTGGAGTGCAACTCGCGATGAATTCATGGTTGAGCAATTGAAAAAATTACATTTTGTTAGGAAGCGGTCTGATATTGGATAGAAGAAAAAGGATTGGAGGTCTGTCTTGGATGCATTTAATAAAAATTTTGATGTTCAAAATACCGTACAATAATTTAAAACTCGATGGGCTACACTTAAGAAGTAATATTTTATTGCGAAGAACTTTATTAACCAAAGTGGTTTCAGTTGGAATGACCATGCCCATGTTGTAATTGCTCCAAAGTTTGTCGTATGGAGTTAAATGTATTTCAAAGCTTTTTGAGATTCTTTGAAGTAGATATCTTCTGAGTCATACTCGAGGTGTAAAGGTTGAAGATAAGTTGGAAATGTTCTTATACATCATGGGGAAGAGCTCAAGCAATCACACAGTCCAAGACCGGTTCAAACACTCAGGTGAAACCGTTAGTCGCCATTTTGAGAGAGTTCTCAATGTAATATATAAATTATCATTCGATTATGTTCATCTACCTTTAAGTAGCTCTCCTTCAGAAATTCGCAAGAAAAGCATTTATTATCTCTTTTTCAAGGTATTTATTTTAAATTTAGGTATCCATCGATAATTTTGGAAAACTGATGATTGATTTTAATTGAAGTTTTCTTGCTTTACTTTTTGAAGAATTGTATTGGGGCAATAGATGGTACCCATATTCATGTGAGTATTGGTGTTGAAGAGCAAGCTCCACAATGGAATAGGAAAGGCTTTTTATTACAAAATGTAATAGTAGCTTGTTCTTTTGAACTTCGCTTTGAATATGTACTTGTTGGGTGGGAGAGATCATCATCAAATTCTTCTGTGTTAAAAGCTGTACTAAAATCTAATTTCAAGGTTCCCAGAGGTCACGGTTAGTTTTCTTACCTTCAAAAATTTTATATTTGGTGGAATATTTAAATTTTATTTCAAGGTTGCTAATAAATGTCATAGTTCTCATCCACGTCCTACAAAAGTATTGTTATTTTTAGAATATATATATATAGCTATAACTTTTGTTATTTATATGCATTCAGATAAATATTATCTCGTTGATGTGGGTTATGCAAACACACAAAACTTCATAGCTCCATTTAGGGGGGTGAGGTATCGTTTGAAGGCTTATGGTTGGGGAATTTTAGCCCAATAAAATGCAAAGGAGCTCTTCAATCTTCGGCATTCATCTCTTTAGAATGTTATTGAACGTGCATTTGGCTTGTTGAATAAAAGATTCCCTCTCTTGAAAGTGGCAACAATATATCCTTATGAAACACAAGTTAAGATAGTCGTTGTTGCTTGCACTTTACTTAGTCATATCCGAACTATAATAGATGGTGATGATTGGCTCTGTGAGGAGTATGATAGGGATCTTACACGTGGATCACTTAAAGGAACAAATATTCAACATAACGATGTAAACCCCCAAGTTGATAAAAATGATGGTGATGAACTACGAGATCTTGTTGCTAAAGCACTTTGGGATGACGATTGTGCTCACTATTGAACATAATATGGCATATAGATATAATTGGTTGTAATCATGTTTTCCATTACTCTCTTTTGCAGAAAATTTTTCAATACTTCGGACCAACATAATAAAATAAAATGATAATGTTTCTCAATTAAGAAAAAAATTGCATTTTTTTTTTCAATGTGAATATTTTTTTCCGACATCCAAACTGGGCATTAAGGTTGCAAAGATTTTGAAAATCGAAAAAGGTCAATTCCGTTATTTAAAAAATGGGAAGTATTATTGGAATAATAGGTAGCAAACTGTACTAATGTAATAACATAAATTTTAACCATAAAAATTTATAGGGAAAATTACGTAAATATTTATTCAAGTTTCCGTTATTAATAAATTACTGAAAATTTTCCGTCATTACTAATATGTCTGTTTTTTTGTACCTCACAACAATTTTTTAAAATAAAAAGATGAAACTACCCTTTTTTTTGTTTTTTCAAAAACCAAAATCATGCTAATTTCGATTTTTGAAAAATTAAAAATTTTAAATTTTCAGGTTTTAAAAAACAAAAATTTTAAATTTTCGGACCGAAAGTTTTTCTCTGGCTTGTGGTCCTCTGCGTATTCTCTCTACCTCTCTCTCTCTCTTTCTCTACTTGCTCATTTTTCCCTTGAAATTCCTATTGTTGGAGAGTATTCTTTTCTGCTCCTCTCTCTCTCCTCTCTCTCTTCTTAGGACATGGCTGACTAGAGAGCATCATAGGGCATCGGTACTCATGAAGCCTTCAAGAAAAGCCCTAGGCCAACCTACAGGAAACCTCCTCCAGGTATTATATCTCTCTCTTCTCTCTCCCTCTCTCTATATCTCTTTCTTACATGGTTTTTATTTTTTATGTGCTACCATTTTCTATGTGAGTTATGCTTGGTTTTCTGCATTCTTTATGCCTCTCCTTGATCTTTATTTGGATCCTTGGGTATCGATTGAAAGCTTCTTTTTTTTTCTAGGGTTTCTGTTGCTTCTTTGAAAATTAAGTAGGTGTTCTTGTGAGCTGAGTTTTCATTCTCTTCGGATCTTTTCTTTGATCATGTAATTCTTGGGTTGATCATAACCCTCACTCCAATCTGTAGAAATGTGTTAGTTCTCTATTAGAACTTTAGCGTTATCATCTCTGAATTTGAATGATGGGCTTCTTTCTTTTTCGATATTTTTTATCCGTTTTTTTGAAAAATAGAAAATTAAAAAATTTCGATTATTGAAAAATAGAAAATTAAAAGATTTCGGCTCTTGAAAAACCGAAAATTTAAAATTTGTATTTTTTAAAAACCAAAATTAGCACGATTTCGGGTTTTTTAGTTTTGTCTTTTTTAAAAAAAAATTGTTATGAACTCCAAAAAATGGACATATCAGTAATAACGGAAAGTATTTGATATTTTGGTGATAACAGGAACTAAAATAGATATTTACGTAATTTTTTCAATTTTAAATAACGTTAAAAATGTATATAATTATATCTAATTAGTATACAACAATTAATATTGATTTAATCCGAATTTAAATAATCTCTTGCTTAAAGTTATTTTTGTAGAGTAATTTCAAATTTAGAAGAAAGGAACATGAAATTGATCCATTTTCTAACATGGAGGTAACTACAATAGAAAAAATATGCTAATATATATTTTATTTAACATTGTTAAAATTTTACTTGTAGTTTATCGTGATGACATCTAGAGCCGGCTTTTGGGTGGTTCAAAAATTGGCTATATTTTGGATCTTCAAAGATCAAAAAATCAACAAAAAAAATTTGGACCTTCAAGATCCAAAATTGCATATTTTAAGATCTTGAAGAATAGCTAGGGCTCTCTTTTTTTCTTCTTTTTTTTTTTTTTGGCCTCACAAAAATTTTCAGATTTTCAATATTCAATTTTAACAAAAATTTTCAGATTTTCAATATTCAATTTCTATTGTTGAAAATCCAAAATTTTAATTTTAAAGCAAATATTGGATTTTTTAAATCCAGAAATATTCATACATACAATTTTCATTCAATTTTCAAGTAAGTTTCAGATTTCCATATTCCAAAATTTTTGGGAGGCTAACACAATTTTAAAATTTTAAATATACCATATCAATTTTCAAATAAGTTTAGGCGAAAGTGTTGCGACCAGCGTTTTAAAAAACGCCGAGTCGAACCGGACTCGCCCGGTTCGACTCGGAAATAGTGAAAAAGGAACCGGATCGCCCAAAAATCGGAAATCGTCTGGTTCTAGAGAGAACCGGACGATTCTGTACAGTGAATCGCCGATTCACTGTACCGAATCGGCGAGTCCGAACAGTGAATCGGCGATTCCGTATGGAATTTTTTTTTTTTTTTTTTTGAATCCATGATAGATTTTTTTGTAATACTTGATCGA
>NW_006497454.1:554198-595939 GCF_000471905.2 Amborella trichopoda
TAGGTTGTACTACTACGTACGTAGGTAGGTAGTATTATATATACTTAGTTAGTTAGTAGTAGTATATATATAGTTAGTAGTAGTAGACGTACGTACTATATATATATATATATATATATATATATATATATATATATATGCATTATCGTGGAGAGCCCAGGTTGTGAAAAAAAAAAAAGATAGGCATTGATGTTGAGAGCCCAAGTTGAGGATAGGCATTGGCCAGCCTAAGTTGTTAAAAAAATAAAATAAATAAGGAGATCAAGGGTTGCCAAAGAGATAATTATTGGTGTGGAAATTTAGGACCAGCAAGTCAGAGACAAAACTCAAGGGAAAGGTAATAGATATTTAAATCTCTTTATTTAATTTACTACTTTATTCCATATGGCACACTCTAATGGTCCAAATATTTTTCAACTATTGATTACAATTTTCAAAGGTGAATTTTATGAGTAGTGGAAAATTAAAATGAAAACAATGTTTGGGTCTTGATGATGATAATAATAATAATAATAATGATAATGATAATGATAATGATAATGATAATAATAATAATAATAATAATAATAATAATAATAATAATAATAATAATAATAATAATAATAATAACAACAACAATAATAACAACAATAACAATAACAATAACAATAACAATAACAATAACAATAACAATAACAATAACAATGTAATTTTAAAAAACAAAAAAATATTTTGATTTAAATGTTAGGTGATTTGCAATGAAAACAAAATTAAGAGAAAAAAAAGGAAAGAAAACAAATTTCTTAAATGTGATGTTCTTGGAAAACGAAGATGGAGATTTTTTAAAAAAAATGGGGAAACAAAATTGGAGAGCTCTTGATATTGTATTTTTGTAAAAGTTTTCAATACATAAGATTTGAAAAAAAAAAAAAAAAAATCTGAAAGGGAGACATGAGTAGTCTCCTCAAAGGAAATCCATGTATGTAGGCATAGAAAAAATGAAAATGATTTTTTGGAAAGAAAAGAAAAACGAGAAACCACAATCCTGGTATGTCATGCTACAGAAAGGCATGATGGGAAATCTATGCCTAGTTTAAGAATAGGAAAAATGATTTTTGAAAAAAGAAAATAGGACACCGCAATCTTTGTTTGTCATGCAATGAAAAGGCATGATGATGCTATGAAAAGGTACAAGGGTGCCCAATGAGAAGGCATAAAAAGGAAATTGTGTTTAAAAAAATAGGACATCGAAGTCCTAGTTTGTCATGTCATGAAAATGCATGATGGTGCCATGAGAAGGCATAAAAAATAAACATGTTTTTGTAAAAGAAAAAAGGAAGACCGCAGTCCTAGAGTTGTTATGCCATGAGAAGGCATAAAAAAAATGGGAGAAAAATGTTTCAAAAAAACGGGAATTAAAAAGAAAAATAATTGCTGCAATTTGTTTTTATAGAAAATGCATCAAGAAATATGGCAATTGCTATTTCAAAAAGCAAGTTGAATGAATTTTGTCAAAAAGCAAAAAATTGAAAAACCAATTTACAAAATTATCGAGAGGAGACTTAACCACAGCCCTATTTTTATCTGTGAAGTAGAAGTCGCAGGAAAAAGAATTTTCAGGATCTTATGTGGATAGGAAAAAGGAAATGGAACATAGAGTAGCCTATTTTGCCATATCACAATTGGCAAAAATGAAAGAAGTAATTGAAATTAAAGATGACGAAGAAAGAAAAAGATTAAATTTGTGAAATGAAGAAGCATATTGAAAAACTTGAAGCCCTGATTTCTACATTAAATGAGGAAAATGAATACCTTTGGATTTTATTGAAAATGATGTACATGAAATTTAAAAGAAAAAGATAAAATTTTGCAAGGGAGAATATTGAAAATGATAATAAGAGTTATGGGGTTTGTGTCTTTCTTATCTCCCTCTCTCAATAGAGGTGAGTTATCACTCATGGATAGTTATCTCTCTCTTTATGAGTAATGGCTAGTTGGAGTTATCTAATCACGTAAAGGAGTTATCTAATCACGTAGGCTTTGTAGGTAGTTATCTAATGAAGTTTGTGAGCTTTGTAGGTAGTTATCTAATCAGGTTTGTGAGTCGTAGGTAGTTGCATAACTACTATAAACACCAGTGTACGTAACTTGTAATGAGATACGTGCAACCAGTGTACGTAACTTGTCAACAAGATGTAACTTGTGTGTAACCTATGGATGAATGTGAAATGAGATATATATGAAAACCTCAATTGTATGTGTTTATCTCTCCAAAAGAAAGAGTGCCTACTTGTGAGCAAGATGTAACTTGTAAGTAATACGTGAAATGAGATACATATGAAAACTTTAAGTGTTTGTGTTCATCTCTCCAAAAGAAAGAGTGCCTACTTCTATTTTAAAGTAACCAAATATTTTTATAATACCGCCATGCATCTTGTCAAAAAATACCAACAATGATAAAACTCCTTATCCAAAAATTCTTACCTAGTAACAGAGTGTCCATAAAAATATTGTCCATAAAATCCCTACATAGGGTCTCTCAACAATGGCTCCTGCACACTTGTGGCAAGAGTTTTCGGGCACCAAAGAAGAACTGAATTATGGTTCTCTCCATCAACTTCACCAATTTCTCTCTCTAAATTTCTCTTAGATTCTAAGAGAACTAGCGCCTCGCTAGGAGAAAACATGGGTTTCAGTCGTTTCGTAACCCAAAACTGAATTATGGGTAACGGATGCATTGAGTTTTCTTTCAATAGGTCGATTTTTAAAAGATCGGTCGGCTGACAGGGGATCGGTCTGGGCGAACCCGATTTAGCCCGATTTCAATGGTCATGTATGCAGGAATTTTTTTTCAGTGCACTAATCGGCCAATTAATCGGACTTATCGGAACTAATTGGTATTAATCGGCTGATTAGTGAACTAATCGGTGATTTGTTCTAAAAATCGTCAATAAGTGCATTGTTACACTGCAGAGTTTTACAAAGCTTGTCCTTATAATATTTTTTTCTTTTTTTTCTTTTCCCTATTCTTCTATGGACACACGGTTTCTATGCTGCCCAGCCCGCATATTGTAGACATGTGGGCTTGGCAATAACTATATTTTTAAAATATAATTTGATCCTAATTTTTAGAGAATATATAATCTTTAACATGGAAATCACGAATATAAAAAAATAAAAAAAATAAAAATAAAATTGAAAACTAAAAATAATAATTATATTAAGAAAACATTTAAACCGCTAGTTACACTTGTTTTTAGATGGTCTACCCATTCGCATCCTTCTTGAAGATGGATGCTTTATACCTCTAGGCCACATATTGTAGAAATGCAATCCAACTCGTATGAAACAATTT
Organism: Amborella trichopoda; assembly: GCF_000471905.2. The sequence continues at coordinate 557,533 of NW_006497454.1, forward strand.
TCTTTCTTCTATTTCTCTACTTAAAACTTTATATATTATTAGATTTTTTTTTTTTTTTATGACTCAGATGCACCAGAGTTGGTCAAGCCTATCAGGGTGCCAAGCCCATAGGTCCCTCAACTCAGGGGATATAAAATTTATTCGTTGTTTATCTGATCTTCAATCTAATACATACACCAACAACCCCGGAGGGGTACATAGACATACACATAGACACTGATATGAGAGAAAGATGGAAATTTATCAAAATTGTCACAAAGAGACGAACAATTTTATATTTTACTTATATTTTTAATTTAATTCAAAAATACCAAAAAAATAAACGTGGTCTTGAGTTGAAATGTTATAATATTTTATAATATTATATCATATTATATTATATTTATATTTATTTTATTAATACAATTTATATTGTATAGTATATATTGATTACATATTATATAATATATAATATAATATAATATATAAATATATATTAATAATCATTAAAAAAAAAGTATTCCTTCAGGTGCCTAATCATTTTCTCCGAAATCCAATTATACTTATAATATTTTATTTTTTTTCTTTTTAATGTGATAATATAAAAAAACAATACATGTAAATTTTAAACATTTTTTACAATTTTGTTGAGATTTTTTTGGGATTTTTTGAGTTTTTTGCAATTTTTTACCAATACTGCATTTTTTAGGGGAAAAACAAAAATAGGAGAACTAATCGGCCGATCAAGTTGAAACCGATCGGGCTAATCGGATCAGGCTAAGACCTACTAGTCGGCCTGATTCGTTGTTTTGAACACTGGTTGGAACGAAGCTATCCTCATCATCAAGCCAACCATAATAGGTGCTCTTCTCCACACACCTTCACTTCATGAATCATTTGTTTCTCTCTAAGTGACCAATCTCGCCCCCCAACCCAAAAAAAAAAACCACAAAAGCTAAAGAAAATAGTTTAAAGAATACATCAGAAATTTAGTTTTTGAAAATCCTATTTTAGTCCCATTTCGATTTTGAAAAACCAAAAAACTAGGGAAAATAGTTTAAAGACTGCAACATGTTTAGAAAAACCGATTTTAGTCCTATTTTGGTTTTTGAAAAACCGAAAATGAGCATGTTTGTCTTTGTTAATAAAAATTGTTTGAATAGTAAAAAAATGAGTATAAAGGTAATAACAAAAACTTGAAAATAATCATGTAATAATGATAAATATAGTGGATATATACGTTATTTTTCCAGTACTTTTTCATAAAATTAGAATTTCCCTATAAATCATAACCCAAAGCGTATGGAAATTTGTTTATTTTAAAAAAAAATCACTTTTTCAATGAAAATGTCAAAGTAAGGGTAGAAAGGTCAACCGCCATTTCAAAGAAGAAATATCCACCAAAGTCAGGGGAAATATGCCGAAATTCCATGCCCCTATTTCGGGATAGTCCTTGGCTCTTGATTGTTTCTATTTGATTCCATGTATAAAGCCCCAATTTTATTGTTCCCCTTGTTGTCCCAAAACCTTCGGCAAGTTAATGAAAATTGAATGCAATTTCCATACCGGCGAGTTATGCACAAGCCAAAAAATTTCATAACAGAAGCCCATTCGATATGAGTGTTTGTAAAATCGAACCGAAATAGACATGGGTTTGGAAGCGGTTTAACCAGTCTAATCGGTAAACCGGCTGATTCAACCACTTTAATTGGGCAAGTACCGAACAATCAAAAAAGTGTTAAAAAAATAAATAAATAAAATGTACTAAAATATGAAAAGCATATAAAGAATAATTAAAACAAAAAACATTCAAATGAAGTTGAAAATTAATGAAAAAAATAGATTTTAACCCATTTTATATTTCTCAATAGCTACTTTTAAAATTTTCTAAAAAAGATGGGAAAATATAAAAATGAGTATTGATGACCAAAACAATTTTTAATCTTTACCATAATGTAAAGAATATTTAAAAATACATTACAAATAAATTTTTTTATTTTTAAAAATATATATACATATTATTTTTAAATATCGATTGATCACCCTAACCGCCCAATATCGGAACCGGCCACTGACCGGATCTAACCGGGCAGTTAGCGGTAGATCAGGCGATTTTGCAAAAAATGCTCGATATACATGGTTGGATAAGAAGTTTTATTTGTCCATCAATTGTTCAAAAGGAAGTCCCGCATCGGGAAAAAAGAGGAAAATGGGAGGTAAAGCTCTATAAAATGGGCCATGGGAATGGAAAAGCGGAGTGATCATTGGCTGCGTCCATTGTATGAGGAGGTGGGGGTCCTCTCTTCCTAAAGGTTTACATAATAAATGGTCTTCTCCAGGGAGATCGAAATGGGTCTTGTAAAATTACCACTCGATGAATAATAATCCGGTCGTCTGCAATGTCAGCTCAGCCTTTTGGATAATACTCTAAAAATTAGATTTTGAGTTTCTAAGTAATTAGATCTACGGTCCACATTTTGGATAGTATGTTTAATCTTGAGTTGATTTTACAGATTTTCTTTTTTAATTACTTTATTAAGGTTGAGAATCAATAGGAGTTCACTTGAGGTAATTATAATGAGTTTTAGATATGAAAGTAAGATACGACAGACATACATCAAAACGTTTATTTTTGGTACAAGGCTATCACAATCACCGCTAGCCATCACATATAACATTTATTTTTGGTACAAGGGTATCACAATCATCGCTACCCTTCACATATAAAATTTCACTGCTTGAAGCATGTCAAAGTTCTAAAAATTTTGTCAAAGACTTTCCCCAATCAGTGGCATACTTCTAGTCGCTAGATTTAATACATACCATATATGTTTTTGCTATTCTAGTATCATGACATTATTTTTTGGAGCCAATTCAGTTATACATTCATTCACATTTATTTAACATCTATAGTTGATTGTCACCGTATTATAAAACCAAAACGACAAAGTAAGGTGTCAACCTCAACCTTATATCGTAGAAGTAAGGTGCATCTCAAAAATTCATCCAAAAAATTTACTAAGGCTGGAAAAAAAAAAGTCCTCAATATAGTTCATCTTCTAACATATTATTTGGACGATCCATATTCAAGATATTCAAAAATTTATAGATTTGTTTGATCAATACAAATTTTAATGGTGCGGTTTGTATAGAGATGAGGTTCTAAACAATCAAAGTAAAGCACACCTTCAAATAGTGCCGAGAAATGTTATTTCAATATTGGAAATTTTTGTGATAGCTTTAAAATATATCTCCGTCTTTACTAATAAAATTTAAAGATTTAAAAAATAGTGTAGATCGAGCAGATCTATGAAAACTTGAAAAATCTTGAAAATTAACGATCCAAAAAAACGTTACAAGATACACTTGCCAAACTTGAAATCCATTTTTTTTCTCATGTCCATGCCTCTTGATGTTGAGATGATCATTTTGAGGATATTTGGGCATTAAAACAACGTCTTCTAGTGAAATTTTTGAGGTAGGCTCTAATTTGATTGTTTTGAGCCTGGGCTCTATATAAACTTTTTCCAATTTTTAAACTCTAAATTTTATAATTAGGATTGAAAAAACAAATTCGAGTAATAAAATTTCCAAACACCAAACCCTATTTTTTTTTTAATTAAAATTTGAAGATGCAATTTACTTTAAAGGTGCAGTTTGTATAGAGCTGAGGCTCCAAACAATCAAAATAAAGTGCACCTTCAACTTGTGCTCAGAAATGTGGTTTCAATATGGGAAATCTTTGTGATAGCCTTAATATATTTTTATCTTTATTGATCAAATTTAAAACTTCAAAAAATAAAATTTAAAGCTTCAAAAAATAGTGTAGATCGAGCAGTTCTATGAAAACTTGAAAATCTTGAAACTTGACAGTCCAAAAAAGCATTACAAGATGCATTATTTCCAAAACTTGGAATTCATTTTTTTTTTCCTCATCTCCATGCATCTTGATGTCGAGATGATTAATTTGGGCATCAAAACAACCCCCTTTTAGTAAAATGTTTGAGGTGGACTATTGTTTAGAGCCTAGGCTCTATATAAACTTTTTCCAATTTTTAAACTCTAAATTTTATAATTAGGATTAAAAAAATTGAGTAATAAAATTTTTAAACATCAAAATTCTATTTTTAATTAAAATTTGAAGATACGATTTATTTAAGATTGCATATAATAAGACAATTTACTTTGATATAAAGTGGTCACAATTACTTACAACCATCCAATATGAAAATCAATAGCTTAGGTGTGTCAAAGTTTGAAAAAATTTCTTTTGAAGTTTAAATTTAATCAATAAAAATCATTGAAGTTTAAATTTAGTCAATAAAAATCAAAATTAATTGCGACTGACTTGTACGATAAGTAATTGGTTCGCCCGTTTTATATGCTTTTTCCTATCTAGGTGTGAAATTAATCAAATAGAAAGGCAATTTCGATATTTCAGTTAAGTTTAGGGGCACTTCATGAAGTTCGCACTGATGATCAGCACCACTTTGAAAACTTCAAGGTGCAGACTCTGAAAGCTTGCTGTTTAGAGAGAGAGTGTGTGAAACAAAAACAGTGTTAGAGAGAGAGCTGAGCAAAAATGGTGACCTTAATGGGGGTTGCACGGGGTGGAATGGGTCAGATAATCGTAGGTTTGGCTGCCGCTTTTCTAGTCCGAATCTTATCATCTCCAGGTCCGTCTATTTCGCCGGAAAATGACACTGAAGACAAGGATTCCGGCCAAAATGACGACCAGGGAGAAGCTGAAATCGCCGGAAAAATTTCTCCCCTGACCTTGCAGTGGTCTAATATCACCTGCTCATGGCTAAATAAGGCTGGGAAACCGGTAATTTTCTGGTATTTCTGTATTCTTTTCTGGTAACTTGGGATAAACTTCAAAAACTATAATAAATGTATTTACCCCTTCTTTTTAGATGCAGAATCTTTTATCAGTGTTTTTAATTCCTTTAAAACAATAAAATTTGAGTAAATAAGATATTCTTTTCTATTTGGTTTGGTTTTTAGTGCGATATTCTCTTTCCAAATTAATATACCTGATAATTTTACCAATAATTAACCAAACATTTGCAACTTGATTAAATTTGTTTTCTAATAGTGTATATTCATTACAGATATGGTGTTTTCAAGGGAAAAAAAACATTTTTCACGTTGCTGGAATAATTTTTTCCCATTCTTTTTTTAGCCACAAATTTGAGGTAAACTATCGATAATAAGGACCTCCCTGAATCATAACTGTTACTAAGGTCCCCGATTCCACTATTTATGCTTGAATTGGGGCTGCAACCCATCATAAATTTCACTACAAAAATATAACAGCAAGTATTGCTTCGTTCAGCTTATATAGTTGTTTGAAATGTCTTGCCAAATTTAATAAATTTCTAGAAATAAGTGCCAAGGTGAATTCTATTACTCATGAATATATACTGTCCATTGGATTTCATCAGTAAACCCACCTTTCTCCATGCATTAAGAAGGCCATTTTTTAAAGTTAATTTTCATGTTTTTTTTGGAATATCTGAACCTTACCACTAGGCAAGGTTGACAGGTTCAGTTTTGGGATTCTTTACTTTTTTTCTTTTTCTTTTTCTCTTTTCTTCCCCCTTTTTTTTTTTATGGAAGTTAGGTCAGGTATTTGCTTAAGAATGTCAGTGGAGAGGCCAAACCAGGAAGGCTTCTTGCAATCATGGGTCCTTCAGGATCAGGAAAAACTACATTGCTTAATGTTCTTGCTGGCCAACTTTCAGCATCACCAAGACTTCGACTTATGGGCTGTCTCCATGCAAATGGACGGCCCACATGTAATGCGTCTTTTAAGTAAGTTTATTTGGTTTAAGAAATTATTTTCGGTATCGTGTTACTTGCTGCTGCTGCTGTTGTTGTTACTATTTATTTGCTGTTATGAATTATGATACCTATTATCTTGCTGAGTAATTTCGGGATTATTACAGTTAAATGCTGGGGATGACTTGTCTCTGTTCATGATTCATATATTTTTTCCTTTTATTAGGATAGCTTATGTAAGACAGGAGGATCTTTTCTTCTCTCAACTAACAGTGCGCGAAACACTATCTCTAGCTGCTGAGCTCCAGCTTCCTGCACTGAGATCACCCATAGAGAGAGAGAGATATGTGGACGATCTATTATTCCGTTTGGGTTTGGTAAGTGACTTGTATAAATCGACTGCCTAATATTCATTGTATGTAAAGAAATTTGATTTGTTATTCCTTCTACTTGAATTCATTAGATGTTTCTTAAGTCTGCTGGTGAATGAGTTGATTGGAAGTGGTTAGTGACCTCATACTACACCATAGATCATATTTTTGTAAGAACACTTATTTTTATGTGGAACCCATATAGGCTAGAGCAAATCTATCCCATGTTGATACTGGTGGGTGGTTTTCATAGTCTGGTCTAATGGAAGGAGATACATTAAATGTCATCCAATGTCCCAGAGGAGGCTTTCATTGCCGTTGAGTCTCGAAGAATTGTTTCTAGAAATTGAGTATCTTGTATCAAGTAAATATGTTCTTAGGGTTAAGGCGAATGTGATATTGGATAACTTGTAAATAAGCATGTAAACCAGAATGGCTTGGGTCTTTAGGAGTTAATGTCATCTTAACTTGCTTTTTCCTCTCCAGAGCAATGTTTCCTAACCTTTTCATTTCTCTATTAATATATGATGGAAAGGAAGATATGAAACAGTAATTATCAAGTACCATCGTTATTCCTATTGATTAAAGTGTTGTTTGTTTATATAACTCTCATCAATGGTCTCTGTAAGTGCAAATCTCACATTGGTGTTTTCTAAGTTCCTTCCTCGGTTCTTAATAACCGTTTAGTAAACCACATGGTTGGGACAGGAGTATTTATTGGATCTTATTGAACATCACTTTGACTGGTTTTCTATCATAGGTTGGTTTTGATAATTGCAACATCAATGCTCTTGTGGATGCAATATGTTTGATAACGGTTTTATCTTCTCGTTCTCCTTTTATCCATAAATTAAATGCCAAAGGACATAAGTCATTAGGATCTAGTGCTGTGGTCCTAGGCCAGGCACATAAAAACTTAGAAATCCTACTATATGTAACAGATTCACTTCTTGATATGGTTTGTCCATTTTCTATGTAAAATAGGTAAATTGTGCAGATTCGGTTGTTGGTGATGCCAAAGTACGTGGAATAAGTGGTGGTGAAAAGAAACGGTTGTCACTTGCATGTGAGCTTATTGCTAGCCCGTCTGTCATATTTGCAGATGAACCTACCACTGGTAAAAAAAAAAAATTTGCAAGTATTTTTCCCAAAGATTCTTCATATTTATTTAGTTAAAAATTAAACATTTTTTATCCAGTATTATCATTCCTATTTGTGTTATATGGATACTGTTTACATGCTTAAAGGGTCACCTAGCTATGTGGAAGAGAGTATTATGTGGCGTGATAATCTTCCCCAAAGGGTTTTTGAATTGCGTAGCTGTTGCGGGTGTCTTATGTGCATGTGGATAGACTCTGTGTGGCCTAAAAAACGTCTTTGTGTAAACTCCTCAACTCTTTGGGTGAAAGTTGAAGAGCTTGAATGTTTTAGAAATCAGAAAATCCGTCTTCTTTGAGGCTTCAATAAGCTGTAAGTTACTGCAGAGCCAAGTCTGCACAAAATCAACTCAACAAAATAAATACAAGATACAGGTAGTGAGTGTTCTGGAATCTCTTGGACTATGAAATCCATCTCCAGCTCTCCCATGGGCATGTGAGACTAACTGGCCGTAGAGTTTGTGATGATATGAAAGTATGACTTCTTTTTTTCTTTATAATGGTTATAACTAATTTCTCATTGTCAACATTTTCTTAGATATTTATGTGACCAGATCCTTGCATAGACGGTCTAAGGAGTTTTATGCTCCGAGTTGATTTATGCAAGGAATGGGACATTTTAAGTGAAGCACAATAAATATAATTATTTGATTAGGTAATTTGAGAGCCTTTCAATTTTGTCAAACACTCTTAACATATGTTTCAGGAGAGGCCGTTGTCATACAGCTTCCTTTGGCTATGAAGCCTACTTTTTTTTGTTTTTAGATGATTATGGGGTTAACTTGGCCCTTTTTGGACCCAAAAATTCTTATCAGCAGGTTTATCTATACAAACTCTTACAACTATGGTACATAGGCTCCAAGCTACCATATTATGCAAATTAGAAAGAGCACTTCAGATATAAATCTCTCTTATCATTTCTTCTTACTATGTTAGAGACTGTACAATTAGTTGTGTAATTCTCGTTAGAAAGTTTCTGATGCATGCTGCAAAGCCATGTTTTCTTGAGAGTCCAGGTTCAGCATTGAACTCTTTGGTTAGAATCCGTGCTATATTGGTATTTAAAAGGGAGGAACATGGGCACTAAATCCTAATAGCCCTTTAAGACAAGATAAAAATATGAGTTTTGCGATTATATTGCAGATACTTAGATCGTGTGGTTCAATCCATCCATGGTGAGAATAATATTCATGGATTGAAAGTCAACCAATTCTCAAAAAAAAATATTTAAAATCCACTCTTAAGAGGGAGTGTTTTGGAAGTACAAATGAGTACAAATGCAAATGATGTTATTACCAAATAGAAAAAAATATAAAAATATAAGGAGAACTACGTAATCATGGTGGATCGCTGGAGCCACCACAAGTGATCCTTGTGAGCTGGATTAGCAAATGCATCAACCAGTTGTCACTATGGAAATCTGAAATTGGAAGCAATGTATATGGAATTAAGATTATCACAATTCTGTAGGTCCCCAGAAACAGATATTAAAGAGTTGGATTTGTCAATGATTACCAAACTAGCATCCAAATCGTCAGCATGTGAATAGATGATGTCCGCTACAAATGTTAATGATTCACATACCCTTGCCATACCATGGCTATGATTCCAGCTAGAAAATGTATTATTGGAAAGCGCTATCAACAATCATAAGCAGGATCTGAGTGAAAAAACCTAAGAAAGATACTGCAAAGTGCAGACAACCAACAATACTTCGATAAGGAGAAGGGTCAACATAGGGGAAAATCAAAGATTAACTTCTATTATTTTTTACCGTTTTACAGTCAAGCATATCAATATGGAATAATGGATTCATGGCTATTGAGTCCGAGGAAGCAATGAGCCTCAGTACTGGCTGCCTAAATAGTTAAGAAATAATGAGGGTATCCAAGTTCCTTCATATAAAATTATTTCCAATCCGGTGAATGACACAATGAAATAGGCCTAGCATATGAACAATCAAATTAAAAAGAAGAATAAGAGTACCAAACAAAGGTCACAATTGGGTTACACAAAAATCTTGTGAAGGAGGGAGGAGCTGGAATATTGAAACCTCCTTGCACAGGAAGTCTTTTTAAGAGTCTAATTTACTTTGGTAAACTTGTATCGTTTTAGCCATTCATATCAGATACATAGAAACCCCTTCATCCATAAGGAGGATACTATAAACTGTTTTTGTTGAATCTGGTAAGCTAAAGTAATTTCCTTGTAATATTTAATCCCCAAGTCAGTTGTGGATATGATTGCTTAGTAGTTATTGGAGTAACAGGACTTGTGAACCCTTGAAAACTACAACTTACAAGCAAATGGTTGTTTTGTTGGTTATTAAGGTGGATCAACCTTGTACATACATCAAATACGGCTTGTGAAAGCTACCGATTGATAATAAGAGGCTAGATATGTGGTTCTCTAGAGACCATTTGAATCTGTAGCCTCTTTACTGAATTGTAAAGTTGGCACTTATTAATAGTCCAAAATATCAGTACAACTACATGTTGATATTTCATAAGAGGATGCCAACTGATAATATGTGAATTTGTCGTGGAGAACACCCAGTGGCTCCCATTGTAAGAAAAGTCAATATTACACCCTCTCAGTTATGGGCAAAAGTTCGTGCAGGGCATGTCTGTTTTTGGTTGAAATCTGCTTCCAAGGAGATTTCAATGAGATTACATGTCTGTAGCGCATGGAAAAGCACAACACTTTCACACCCATTGTTGAAAACTACGTCATACCTATGTAGGTGTGAAGCCACATTCCTATGCCTAGGAGACATTTTTGGCTGAAATCTCGTTTTAAGAAGGAGATTGCAACTGCAACCAACCTGCCCCTAATACATTGTACATATATTTATGCACGCCTTTCTCATATTATATCCTCAAACTGGAGTATCAATAGACTAAGCAACGACATGTTCACTAAGTGCTTAAGCTTAGTGAAGGAATCTGCAATCTAATGGGAGGATTGCATGACCATGCATTCCCAAAATTTCTTTGATAAATTGTTTGGGCATAGCAAGTTTTCTGTTAAGAGTTTCCAGGATGGGAATGAGTCCCATGGACAACCAGAAATCCCAAACTAGCCAGCATACTAGTTTCCAAAATATGAAGTTCTCGTTGGCTATATTTTAGTTACCACAACTGGCATTGATATTCTTGGAAAAGAGACTTGCTTTCACCTTAAGTGGTTCTCATAATTAGTGAACGTGTACTGCTCTTAATGATTGCCATCAAATGTTTGCTTGGTTGGAATATCCCAAGGAGATTCAAATTGCTGACGATATTACTGGGCCTGAGTAAAATCTATCAAAAGAGTTTGAATGCCTAAGAAGCATAACTCTCATGCTATAAAAGATTTTGAAAGGCAAAACTGTGAGTCCAAATTTAAAACATTAGCAGTCAAATATAAATCGTATTGCAATCCCAACTGAGTTTAGATATTACTTCAAACTATAAAAACAGGTGCAAAAGTTACATGTTTATTGGCCATGTATGAATGAGAAACATTGGTCATAATGCCATTTTGTGCAGGGTTGGATGCATTTCAGGCAGAAAGAGTCATGGAGACTCTTCGACAACTTGCACAAGAAGGGCATACAGTGCTTTGCTCTATACACCAGCCAAGAGGGTCAATCTATGCCAAATTTGATGATATAGTGCTGTTATCAGTAGGTGAAGTTGTCTATGCTGGCCCTGCACAAGAAGAGCCACTATCTTACTTTGCAGGATTCGGGTACTGTTCACTAAAGCCTAGCCGCTAGCTGTTTCTTTTTTTCTTTATTTAGACTGGCCATTACTTCATGTTTTGTAGAATATTTGATCATTTTCATGGCGATATGAATTGATGTTCTGAAATTCATATGATTATTGTATGAGAGATGTGTTCATGTTCATGTGCTAGTGATAAACTTTCCAATGCTTGTAGAAGTATGTCTTTATTAAATTCAGATTACCTGTAAGAGAACATGTTAAATTTGATTCCTTCTCCTTTGTTTTGCAAAATTTATGGATGGAATCATCTTGAACCACGTTTTAGGGCATTCCAGCTAGGTTTTTTTTTTTGAAGAAGAAGAAGAAGAAAAATTCCAGCTAGGTTGTCAGCTGACAGAAATAGTTATCCAGGTTTCATTGTGCAGAACATGTGAATCCAGCTGAGTTTTTGGCTGACCTCATTTCCGTAGACTACAGTTCTTCTGAAAGTGTAAATGATTCCCAAAGGCGAATAAATACCCTTGTTAAGGAATTTCAAAGAAATTCGGCACATATCTTATATGAAAGTTCGCTCTCCACCATGAACCCAGCGACAATTGGCAAGAAGGCTATCATCAAAAGGAAAGGTGGTTGGTGGAAGCAATTCTGGTTGCTTCTAAAGCGTGCTTGGATGCAGGTTATTTTCACATACTATCACGTTTTTGAGTTAGGTGACTGTTATTGTTTTGCTTCTGTTATCCATATTATTGTAATTATTATTATTGTTCAGGTACTTCCAAGATATTTTCAATTAGTTGTATAATCTCTAATGATTGCTGATGTTATTTCATCCTTTTCATGCAGCCATAGGTTTTGTGAAATTTTTTTAGGAAAAATAACCCCAAAGTGTTGACTAATATAATTATATCTCATGCTAGCTTTTCATCATGGTCTTACACGTGCATACACACATAGAGATTGGAATTTCTTCCAAACAAAATGTTCCTATGAGTAGTGAAGCAGCTACAGAGATGATTATTGTTTCTTAAAATGCTTTGTTGATTTCATGAAAGGCACTGGCTGATAATCTTCTTTGTAGTTCTACCTTACTGCGTAGACTTCAGAGCTCTATATGTGAAAAATCTTTCTTCAATCAAGTGTTTCAAGATTTATGAATGAAACCCAACTTCTAGAAGGTTTTTGCCTCAGGCTTCTCGTGATGGGCCCACAAACAAAGTTCGTTCTAGAATGTCTATTGCATCAGCTTTGATATTTGGATCAGTCTTTTGGCGAATAGGAAGATCTCAGACATCAATACAGGACAGGATGGGTCTACTTCAGGTATGCAGTAATAATGCTATGGTTGATTATTGGAGTGCAAAGTGGTGGTTATTGTACAATAGTACAGATATTATTTTCTGATTGATGCCAGTCATGCTGTTTTGTTTTTCTGTTCATAGAATAGACTTCAATTAACAGAGAACAAGACATGCGTGGTTCCAAAACTGGTTAGGAAAACCCCCACGTGGAAGTCAATTGGGTGCTCAACTGTAAAGGCAATGATAATTGTCTCCTTTTCTTTTTACAAACATGGGATTTGAACCTACAATCTATAGGGGTTGAGATAAAGAGCTTCATGCCACTCGGCTATGAGGAGGCATCTCCTTTTCATTCAAGCATTAAGACGCTCCAATAGCAACTCATGGCCTCTAGGCATGGTTTGTCAAGGTGGTGGGGTGCCACATCGTGATGTCTAGAGCTTCATTCCTACCAATTTTTAGGATTCAAAGGAAAAGCATAGCAAAACTACCCCAAAGAACGACAAAAGGAATCTCAACTTTCAGCACCACGATGTAGGTGTACCATGCATGTGACCAGAAATATAGTGTTAATTAAATTTTGTGCTTTCTTTTGTTGCAGGTTGCTGCCATAAACACTGCCATGGCTGCACTCACAAAAACAGTCGGTGTGTTTCCTAAGGAACGTGCCATAGTTGATAGAGAGCGAGCTAAGGGGTCTTATTCCCTAGGACCTTATCTTTTTTCTAAGTTGTTGGCTGAGATTCCTGTAGGAGCAGCATTTCCACTAATGTTTGGTACTATTTTATATCCAATGACACGGCTTCATCCAAGTTTATCTAGGTAAGTTCCCTGTTTTTCTCCCTAGTTTCTCTCAATATTGGCCAACTTTTAGGTTGAGCTAGATTATACTCTTGTTGTGATATCCAAGGGTTATACTTCTCTCCATATTTGAGGATGCACTCATCAATAATTGGAAACATCCCACCCCATGTGCGATTGGCAACGTCCCCCTCCCTCTTTTATGCATTCATGCCATACAAACAAACATCCTATTCTCCAACAATTTGAAGGTCCTTTATATTAGATGCCAGATGGATTGTATTCTTGCTCAATTTTCCTAATTTTACCATGGGTTCTTCTTTCAGTTTCTCATTAATAGTGCTTATGTTGGCTTCTTGACTTTCTATACCTTGCAGCTGTAAAGGCTTCATACAGCTCACAATTCATATTTCCTACACTCTGTAAAACTAATAAGAAGACTCTGACTTGGTGATTGAGTATTGATTAGAAATGAAGAAACTGTTGCTAATCTGGTGCCCGTCATAGTTACCTTCAATTCTTCACAAAAGAAAAAGTACTGAGGAAGGTCATTTTGCCTTAACAGGTTTGGGAAATTCTGTGGTATTGTGACTATGGAGTCATTTGCCGCATCTGCAATGGGTTTGACCGTTGGGGCCATGGTTTCCACAACAGAAGCAGCAATGGCTTTGGGGCCCTCTCTGATGACAGTGTTCATTGTTTTTGGAGGTTATTACGTTAATGCTGAGAACACACCAGTGGTTTTCCGTTGGATTCCTCGTGTTTCTTTAATAAGATGGTATGCAACTTCTTTCCTATTTAAGCTCAACTCAATGATTTAGTGAGCTATGCAAAAGTCTGGGTGATGGTTAATGGTATCATCACCTCTATTGTCAGGGCTTTTCAAGGACTATGTATCAATGAATTCAGTGGCCTTAAGTTTGAGCAACAACAATCGTTTGACATTGAGACTGGAGAACAGGTAAGTTCAAGATTATCATTTGTGCTTGTACGAGCATGCGGACATGAGAGAGAGAGTGGGTTGAAATTGTCAAAGCCAGTATTTTAGAGATTACGTCAGGTCAAGTACTAGCCACTTGCCTGAGGCAAGTTATTCCGGCAACTCTTGAGTGGACTCGCCCAAGTACTAACCAATAGGAAAAAAAGTGTAAGAAGCAAAAGAAAACGAACAAAGCTAAAAAAAGAAAGGGGAGGCTTGGTTAGCCACGTGCCCAAGAGAGAAAGAATGTGGCCCAAAGGAGAGGGGGCTGTGAATCCACGTCTCTCTCTCCAAGATTGGTTGATTCACATGACAAAGGGATTCTATCTAACTCCTTGATCTCTGAAAGTTGTGAATTTAATTAAGATTTGAGGACTATCTCTCACCCACACACTTCGTCTGTGGATTCTCTTGGATTCTCTTAGTTGTGGATTCAACTTAGTGTTCGCAAAATCGAACTGGAACGGCCTGGAAACGGTTTAACCAACCTAATAGATAAACCGACCGATTCAACCGCTCTAACCAAGCAAGTTCTAGGCGGTCAAAAAAGTATTGAAAAAAAATAAGAAAAAACAAAAAAAATTTACTAAAATATGAAAAGCATATAAAGAATTATTAAAGCAAAACACATTCAAATGAAGTTGAAAATTAATGAAAAAAATGGATCTTAACCCATTTTATATTTTTCAATGGTTATTTTTTAAATTTTTTAAAAATAATGAGAAAATATAAAAGTGACTATTAATGACCAAAAAAAATTTTAATCTTTACCATAATGTAAAGAATATTTAAAAATCCATTACAAATCAAATTCCTTATTTTTTAGAATTTATATGCATTTTTTTAATTATTTTTTTTAAATACTAGTTGATCATCCTAACCGCCCAAAATCCACTAGCCGGTTCCGATCTAACCAGGCGGTTAGCTGTTAGATCGAGCAATTTTGCGAATAATGGATGCAATTGAGTGGGTGGTTTCGATCTAACGGGGCGGTTAGTGATTAGATCGAGGGATTTTGCAAACAATGGATTCAACTGAGTGGGACTCTCTCTCTCTCCTGAAGAGAATCTGTTGATGCAGCAAATTTTCCTGTAATTGGTATTGAGAGAGAGGAAAAAGGGGGGTGGACATTTGCCCCCATTTGAGAGAAGAAAAAGGGGGCCCGATCTAGCTACCTGTTCGAGATAGGGATTTAAAGTGAGAAGAAAAGGTTTTACTTGTACAGGTGTACCCACCTACAGGTCTACTGGCCTGTATCACCTTGGCCATTGGCCATTTGGCCTAGGCCACCGGGCTGAGGTTTAAAACACACCTAAAGCATTATGGGGTGGGGTCCTTAGAAGTGTTAAAGGTTATTTTCCAGTTGGAGCGCGGATAAGGGGTGAGAGAGAATATGGGTGGGCAGAGAATTTCACAACCAAGAAATCTCTTTGGAACCCCTTCCCACCTGATGAGGATATCATAACCACGGGGATGGACTGGGGTTTGGATGGCTGGTTGGGATTCAAATTTGATGGAACAAGACCCTACCCATACTATTCATTTGGATCATGACCTAAACCACCATTTGTTATTGGGTGATAAATGGATCAGGCCCCCAAGACATGCTCAAAGAAGCCTCCAAAACAGTCTCCTCTATAAATTCAAATAAATTTTGAGTTGGGGCTCCAAATACCTAATCCGCTGTTCATTGTATGGCCAGCCCAGCTTTGAACTTGGGGGCGGCGATATTGGAGCACCATTTTATTTTATTTTTGGGAGGAAAGTGATTTTGGAGCCTTTGTGGGCACCCAAATAGCAGTGGTTGATCTAGATGAGAGCTCAATCAAATAGTATGAAGACCCCAGGTAAATAGATCTATTAATTTTTCCCTAATGAATTTTCCATAGAGAACAAACATTGTATCATTTCACTGCTTTCCCCCCCCTGAAGATTATGAAAATTGATTTGTTGCGTAGAATATGACACATATTTAGAAACCATAATGGCTTCAAAGAATTTTGTATATCAGGGAGCCCCAATAACTATATGGTCTTTTGAGCCTGGTATTTATTTATTCAAGTGGTTCCTAATCCAAGTCCGTTTGTAATAATGGTGTGCATGGCAGGTCCTAGAGAGACTTTCTTTTGGGGGAAGCAGCATAAAAGATACAGTGGTGGAACAAGGACGGATTCTGATGTTCTGGTACTGGATTACTTACCTTCTTCAGAAGAAGAACAAACCCAAGTATCAGCAACTAGAGCCGCCACCTTCCATGCCACTCCAACAGTTGGAGTGAAGCTTAGCTCCCATTAATGTTGGCTCTACTCAGAATTATCCAGATGAGCAAACCCGAGAGAGAGAGAGTTATCTGTATCTAATCTTCATTATAGTGCCACTATTTGTTTTATAGCAAGGAATTTCCTAGTGTTTACTTGGTAATGGCATTTACCAAGCGGTTAGTCCTACTCTTTCCATGATGCAATTTTTGATGTAATGATATGATAAATAACATAGATTTTCTATTGCCATATGGATCATAATATGCTTTCCTTGTACCATAGAACTTAATCCATCTTGAATTGTGACAGTAACATTGTAGAAACGATGGTAGACACGCACACTTATAAAAGTTTTTCAGGAGAAGGCATTATTTCATATATTAACTTTGTTGCATTCTCGCAAGATATGAGTTCCTCACGAGCTTGTATAAAATCGTTGTACTGATTTTATCAAGGACATTGAAAATGGCTTTGCAGAGTGTTATTGAAGGGCCTCAATTTGCATTATTCAAGGGACACTGATCCAGGATGGTATTTTAATATGTAAGGGATGTATTCATTCTAGAAGATCGGAAAACAAGTTGGAAATCGTCTGCAAAATTGATTTGGGAGGCTTGATTGGGAAGTGCTTTTGCATATTTTGGGCTTAAAGACAAGATGGAGACAGTGGATCGCATGGGTGACTGTCATCCAGCCAATTCTCAGTACAACTGGAGAGGCATAAGGATTCTTTAAGCATCTACCGGAATAAGGCAAGAAGATCCTCTTTTTTTTATTCACAACTAGAGGGATAAGGAGCACAAAAACTAGAATTTCTCCTTAGAGATATGGAAGACCGCGTATAAAATAATTATACTTGATGAATATTGCATTAATAACAAAGTGGTGGGTGGTGGTCAAGTAACAAAAAAAGAGTACTATCGCCAGAAAAAAGCAGATACAGTGATGGGAAAGGACTGATGATGGCACATTCTCAACAAAGTCTTTGTATTTCCTGGTGTACTGTGATGGAACATGACGACTTAACCTAAATTACAAAAGATATGGAAGCTTCCTTTTTCACATATGATTCAAACTTATTATGGACATCTATTCTCAAACAGATATTAATTATGAATGTGTTGAGAAAGAAGGCCAATATTGTCATATTTTGTGTAAGGAGGATGAGGAAACAGTGGACCATTGTTTTTAGGATGTCAGTATTCAAGAAAAATATATTAGGCATTCTATCAATTAAATATCCAGCATCCACTAGCAAGATCAGTTGACTATGTCCTAGACCATTTGAGCATTCCACATTCCATGCAAATATGGAAAGAAATGAAATAGAAGAGTGCATTAAGGAAAGGCGATGGAAGAAAAGATGTGGATCGAATCTAGGTAGCTGTTGAAAGTTTGGCTGCGGTTATGGAGGAAGCTTGGGGTTAGGGGTAGTAATGGATCTAAAACTCGTTGGTATACCCAACATGGGCCCCGGTATGGGTCCAACATTTGGACCTGGCGGGTCATGTCCGAGTCTAAAACCTAGACTCAAATACTATTCGGGTCCGGGTTTGGGTCTAGTTGGACCTGCCTGTATCCATAAACTGTTGGAGATAAAATGCTTCAAGCCCTATTCGTTTGGTTGTATTAAGGATCGTATGCAATAAGTACTTGCAGTCATTTTTAGCTATTAAACGACAAATAAGACGGCTTGAAATCTATTGACTGGTGATTGTATCCTTGTTGCCAATAATATGGGCATATGATGGTAAAAAAAAGGCATAAAACCTCATAGTGAGGGTGGCAATGGACCCGACGGGATAGACCCGAGACCCAACTGGTATATGAATGGGTCCAACTTTTGGACCCAGTGGGTCGAGTCCTGATCCTAAACCTGGATCCAAATACTATTAGGGTCCGGGTCCGGGATCAGTCGGACGCCGACCCGTTGCCACCCCTACTTAGGGTGTGTATATCAACAGATGATTTACTACATGAGCTAGGATAGGCATACAAATTAATAGGAAATATGAAATTTAATTTTGATGGTAGTTTCATTTAAAAATCCTGGCCATGTAGGTGCTAGTGGAGGTCTTAGAGATAGTGGATTGATTTACGAAAATATCCTTCTCAAGGCCAGCAGGATATGCCTTGGCAAACGATGTAAAAATGAAAGGCCATTTTCTGTGTATGCAATTGACTGATGAAGAATATATTCAATGGCCATTTGCAGTGGATTTTCTGCAACCGCATTTTTCCAATATTAACAAGCAGTCTTTTTGGAAGCCGGTGGAAGAGAAAAGGTTCTTTGGTTGGAGTCTCATTTTTCTTTTCTTGACAAAGAACGGAGTGCTGTTAGATCTGGTTCTCAAAGTCTGGGTTGTCGTGTGGTTTTTTTGGCAAAAGAAAGCCATGTATCCCTTGCGTTATTAGTGTGTTGCTATTAAGGGTCAACCTCCCAAGGCTAGAGCGAAGTTTGATCTGCTTATCATTGACCCTCTTGCTGTGATGGTGGTGGATTCTGACGAAGAAGATCCGGCTTTGGCTTTTGGAGACCAGAAGTTGCCTACGTAAATTGAGGGGGAGCAAGAAGAGGATAGTTCTTTTGACCCGAAGATTGTTTTGGTTGTTCCTTTGAGAGTTATTCCCCATTTGGAGGCGTCCCTTTTATGGCTTTTGGGGTGAGCGTTTATAACTGTTGATTCTGTATCAGAAGTTGAGGTTTTTGAGTCTGATTCTGCTGATGTTGATCCTGAAGAACCGAAGGTTGCAGCTATGGTATCTGATAGGGGTATGGATTTTAATATCCCTATTGGAGTGTTCTTTGATGAGGTGAAACATATTAAGAAGGTTAGAAGGACTGTGAACTCAGAGACGGATATTGCTCAGAGCAGTGTGGGGATGTATAAGAAAACCCCTATCGTCGGCAAGGCATCTAAGCATAAGAAGTTTTCTTTTTTGAGGTCGAGGTCTTTGGCTTGCCTGGAGGGCCGTGGCATCATTAAGAGCATTGTGAAGCCGAAAGCGTCTTTGGGTAAGGAACCAGAAACCATTGATCTCTCGAAGGTTTCCTCTGCTTCTCTTGTTTCACACTCTTTGGAGTTGTCGGATTATGTTGCGTTCAATGAAGCATTGATGCTGGAGGAGCTCTATTTCAGAGCAGGTCCTGATGGGTCAGGTTCCACCTCTAACCCTTCTTGTTAATGCATAATCTCTCATGTAATGTTAGCGGTCTTGGTGACCCTAAGCGTAAGATGGATGTTTTATTTTTTGTTTCTAAGTTTAAGCCCTTGATTTAATTCTTCAAGAGACCAAATTCCCTATTCCTAGTGTTTCTAGGGCTAAAGAGGTCTAGGGCTCAGGGGCTGCTTTTTTTTTTGGTATTGATGTTGTCGAAGCATCTGGTGGCTTGTGGGTATTGTGGAACCCTCTTGTTCTTCAAAATTTTGAGAATATTATTCGAGATAGATTGCTATTTTTTGGCTTTCATGGTCTTATCCCAGGGTGCTCTTGGGGAATTATGAATGTTGGTCCTACTGACTCTGCTTTTAAAGAAAGTTTTGTCAATGATATAGATGGAGTGATTCGGCAAATTTCATTTCCCTCTGTGCATAGGGGGATTTTAATCTTATTAGGTGGTCAGATGAATGTTCTGCATGATCTTCTATTAATTCTTCGATAAGGTTGTTTAATAGATTTATAGAAAGTAATTCTTTCTTTTATCTAAAACGTAGCAATGGAAAAAGTTATATAAGGTTGAGACCTTAAAATGTAGAATTAAGCTCCACATCTATAATCCTTAAAAAAAAAAAACAAAGTTGTTTTGATGTTAAAAAAATATCTAATTAATTATCTCGATATCAAGATGTAAAGATATGGGAAAAAAAGATTTCAAGTCCTAAAAACAATACATCTTGTAACACATTAGCTGGACCGTTCATTTTCAACGTTTTTATGCGTTTATATATTTGCATGATTTGAACTATTTTTAGAGTTTAAAATTATATGATTAGATATCAAAATAGATTGTCACACCATACTAAAAAAATTTGACACCGACATTGCATCTCATAATGACAAAGTTGGGAGGTGCAATTTAATTTAACTGTTTAAAGTTGCAACCTTATGCAAAATGGAAACGACACCTGAAAAAAAAAAAAGAGATTCCTTCCTTAGCCTTACTAAAGAAAACTCCAGATATCTGAAAGAATATGAATATGAGACGCGATTCCTTGCTTAGCCTTACCAAAGAAACCTCCAGACGTCTCAAAGTATACGAATATGCCACTTAATGACACCTTTTGTTCTTTCCTACACCATTGTTGATTGTATTCGAGTTCCTGCTATACCATAGTTATCAAAACAAGATCGAGCAAAAACAATGATCCTAACAAGATCGAACAAGCGGTCGAACTGGCAGAACCGACGATTGAATCCCTGTCTGCTCCAAGATGAGCACTAAACCGATATTTCTCGAGAACCGTCAAAATCGATGGTTGACCGAATCCCTGTCGGATCCAAGAAGAGCACTAAACCGATATTTCTTCTTTTTTTTTACCAATGTTCAAGACTTTATTGAAATGCTAAAAAGAAATTACATAAGAAGAAACAATAATAGAATCAAGGCCAACACCTCTTTTAGCCAAAGAATCAGCAACCCCATTAGCCTCTCGAATACATGGGAAAAAGAAATAGATGAGGAAGCTGAGACATCCAAAATCTGTAGCCACAAAGACCAAAGTTCTCAGGGAACAAATTGCTCTTTCCTACACCATTTTATGACGTTCAAATAATCCCCTTCAACAATACAAATGTTCCCCAAGCTGCGGTGTACAAAATAAATCCCCTGAGTAAAGCGCTCATCTCTGCAAGTTTCGAAGTTGTCACACCAATAGGTCCTGCATAAGAAAGAATAGTGTTCCCAAAACAATATCGATATATTACCCCAATACCCACTGGACCTGGATTACCCATTGAGCTACCATCAAAATTAATCTTAAGGTATCCAAAGGGAGGAGCACACCATAAAGCCTTAGGTCTAGCTTTTCTCACTCCAAGTTTAAAAAGATAGGTGAGGTTGGACATGACATCCAGTTTGGTAATTCCCCATTCCTCCTTGGTCACAGAAAGATAATACCAAATAGACTACTGAATTAATAGAACGACCTTTTGGAAGGGTAAAAGTACACCTTCAAAAGTCATTCTATTCCTTTCTTTCCAGATTTCCTACAACATCATACCTACTGCAATCTTTCAGATAATTCTCCCTGTCTTAGGAAGAAAGGGCATTAATATCTGTGTGAGCATTTCAGATACCTTCTGAGGCATAACCATACATACCCCAACCAAATTAAACCACCAGTGCCATATCCGGGAGGAGAAATGGCAATGCATCAACAAGTGTGCAACAGATTCCCCGTCTTGTTTGCAAAGTAAATAGACATTAGTCAAAATCTTACATCGCTTCATAAGGTTATCAATAGTCAAAATTTTGTGTTGTGCTGCAAGCCAGATAAAAAGCTGAACTTTATGGGGAATAGGCCATTTCCAAATATGGACAATCTCAGGAAAGGATCGCCAATAGCGATCATGAAAAAACAAATTGTAACAGGATTTTAATGAGAAAATAACATCACTCTCAATCTCCCATACCATCTCATCTACAGCATCATGTGAGATATAAACTTTTTCCAACAATTCCATCAAGGCACACCATTAAGAGAAAATAACATTACTCAGCCTCCTGTACTTGAGATTGATATTCCAAAACAACCTATCCCCTATTCTTTCTACTATATCTCCAACAAACAAATATGGTTCAAAGAACACACGGAAAAGGTAAGGGAAAGCAATTTTAAGGGTGAACATTCCAATCCACTTATGATACCAAAATAAGGCCTGCCTACCATTGCCAACATTCTATTTAAAAAACCTCGAGATCATAGGTCTACAATTATAAATGGCTCTAAGTGTAAGAGACCTCCATCCCTCTACCTCCACCGAGCCATAAATTGTGGTTGTACGTCCCATATTTTGAGAGAAGCACATTATACCAAAGATGATCCTTAAAACAGGTACTATGTCACCACCATTTACACAGTAAAGCCTCATTAAATTTCCTAATATTACGAATACCAAGGCCCCTTTCACGTTTGGGAGTACAAACCCTATCCCACCTGACCAAATGGAACTTTTTGTGCTCTTCCCCCGATCCCCAAAGGAAATCTCCCATCATTTTCTCTATCATTCTCCCCACTGAAGCTGGAATTTGGATCAAGGACATCTGGTATACAGGTAAGTTGGCTAAGCAAGATCGAAGCAAAGTTACCCAACCACCAAAAGACAAGTACTTGTGCTTCCATAAATATAACTTAACTTGTATTCTTTCAATTACCTTGTCTCATACAACAATATCGAATTTAGAATTCGAAATTGACAAGCCCAAGTAAAAAATAGGAAACGAACCCACCTTGTAACCCACCACTCTTGCAAGATTCTCAGCTAGCCTCTCTCCACAGTTAATGATCAACAAAGACGACTTGTGAAGGTTTACTATGATCCCTAAAACCACTTCGAATCTTGCAATATTTTCCAATTGTTCTGCTTTAGCATCACAAAACACAAGTGTATCATCTGCATATTGGAGATGAGACACAGTGATATCAGAATTTGTAATTTTGTAAACCTGTGAAGGCTCCACTCCTCTCAATATTACTAAGCATGAGACTAAAACATTCTGCATAAGTGGTATAAAGAAAAGGCGATAGAGGATCACCTTGACGAAGTCCCCTAGAGGCATTGAAAAAACCAATGAGACTTCCTTTGAACAAAATAGTGAAATGCGCAGAAAAAAGATACCCATAAATCCAGCTTCTCCATCTATCACCAAAACCCATCAATTTCATAACTTCTAACAAGACCCCTCATTCCACCCTATCATAAGCTTTCTCCAATGTCCAACTTTAGCATAACACCTACCACTTTACTGAGGACACGAGATTGAATGCATTCATGTGCCACCAAAACATTATCTGTAATCTGCTTATCCTTAATAAACGATGCGCAAGACTTTGAGATGAGGAAGAGAAGAACTTCTGTAAGTCTCTCAACAATAATTTTGACAATAATTTTATAGGTACTCGTAAGCAAGCTAATAAGTCTGATATTAGAAAGCTCACTGATATTTTGAGAATTAAAGCCAAAACGGTAGCGTTAATACCTTTAAAGATCTGACTTCTAATAAAAAACTCTCTGACCATGACGAGTAAGTCCTCATTTAAAATATCCCAAAAACTTTTGAAAAAATACCATAGGAAAACCGTCAAAACCGGTGGTTGACCAAATCCCTATTTGATCCAAGATGAACACTAACCGATATTTCTTGAGAACCGTCCAAAATGAGCATTAAACCGATATTTCTTGAGAACCGTCAAAACCGGAGGTTGACTAGATTTGATCACCAGCCCAATCTTTCTACCCCTATCTCTTGCTATTGTTTCTTTTTTCTATATTTTCTATTTCGATTGCACATAATATTTTGTTTTCAAAATATTTGATCAAAATCTTTTTTATAGCAAAAACCGTCACCCTAAAAGCTTAAAAGGAAGTTTTCTTATCATTTTGTATGCATTCTTCATTTTTTGTTGCGTTTATTTTTTTTTTTGCTTAAAAATTCTTTCCACTTTTTCTCTCCCTTAAATGGGGACAAAGACGCACCTAGTTCTTTAATGAAGCACTTCAACTTTATAAATAGTGACACCATAAGCTATATTAACTTTGGCAATAGAATCATATGGTTTAGTAACAAATCCTCCAACATTTAATTTTTTACACAAGTTGATATGTTTTTTTGTTTCCGGTAAAAAGCTCCTATTTGACCAAATTTTCAATAGTTTTACCTGAAATTTTCTTATTTTTATTGAATTTTTCAAGTTTAGTCAATCTTTTAATAATAAAACACAATATCCTAACCAAAAACAATATCCTAATCACAAAAACAATACCATAATCCAAAGAAGAATTGTTTTACATAAAAACCACATTTCTACAATTGCGATCCCCAAGGTATAAGCATTCATCTTAAAAATATAAATGCAAATAGGTGGTTCGTCATTGAAACTAACATACCAAATATTTTCTTAATACAATTATTATTTCTAATTTACAAAAAATATTTATTTTTTTATTTCCAGGATCTTCATATTAGAGATTATCTCCTTAAAAGTTAAAGTCCAAAAATCCATCTCAAAAATAAATTTTTAAGAGGCGACTCATTTCTACATGTGTCCTAATCCATATCGGAACAAATTTCAGGTTAAACAAAATCCACCAAGAACAAAAAGACATTTCAATGGCTATTTAATGGCAAAACCCTAGAGCACCACAACTGATCAAAATTCTCAATCACAGCTGCCCAAGGAGGAAGGGACCCACAAATAATTGCAAAGAAACAGAGAAACAAACGGACTCGAATGCTAGCAGTGATGACCGAAACCACCACTCTCTCCGACCAAAAAACCAACCATTGTCACCGGGATATTGCAACCGAAATTGAAATGACAAATTGCTCATCTTAAATGAGCTTCACTCGCATGCACTCTTGAGCAATATGAGATGCATAAAAGATTAATGGTGTTCTATTAGATCACCAGAGCAAAAAACATTACCCCAATTTTCTGAGAAACAGAAACCAAGTCTTGGGCTTAACACCTACACAATGGATAATTTCTAACCACAATCTTGAAAGTGAAATTTGTACCTTAACAGCCTCTTTAAAAAAGAAAAGAAAAAAAAAGGGTAAAGTCTACTCATAAACCATAAAAATATAATGAAGGTGAATCTGCTTCCATGTTTAATCTCTCGATATTTGCAATGCTTAAATAAATCACCATAACCCAAAAAGACAAGCAACATCTATTGTTAACCACTCATCCAAATCTTGATAGGCTGTTCTTGATTCAAAGGAATCCTAAATAGCAAAAAAATCGACAGACAAAGTTGATAACTCATTGCCTCTAGTCTTATCAAAAAAGCACTCAATAGCGACCCACGACCCAGACCCTAATTGCCCCATCAGTATATCCAGTAAAGAGAGTGCTTCCATCGGTGCTCCAACTCAAACTGGTACAGTACAGCATCTGCAAGCAAGACAAAAAAGCATTGCAAAAGATGAATGACCATCAATGATGGAACAAGTTATAGCAATTAGAGCAAAACAATGTCAATAATAAAAAAGGTTTATAGGTAAACAACACCAGATTTGGTTTAAGGGGTTGCAATTCTTAATGAAAAACTGACTTCTTCCGGTTCAATTGCAAAGATATTAAAGACCAAGTAAAACCTCCAAATGGAAACAGAAAATTATGCAACACAACAAAAAAATTTAAATGATTCACCTCAAAAACACATACAAGTGAAGAATGATCAACACCAAGACAGTTTTATGCAATTAGACAAGCACATGGCAATACCTAAAGAACAATAACTATCTGGTTTGTGACTGTGGGACTCTTGATGGAAATTGGCTTATCACATTTCAATTGCAAAGACCTTAGAAAGGAGTCTTCAAGCGGAACCAGAAAATCAGGCAACATAACAATTTACGAGGCTCAATACCACACCAATTATGGCATCCATTGAAGGTTGCCAACATGAGTGAAGAACTATCATTAATAAGAGGATTGGTGTATGCTCTATCCTAACCTTTGGATGGTGGAGACAAACTGTGAGACTGCTTGGCAAAGCAAGACTAAAGACCAACAGATTATCGCTACCATCCACTGAGAAGTGGTAATATTATAATCATCCATAAGAAAAACGGGTTTATCATATACTGCAGAATCTGAATAGAACTATCATCTGCTTAACCATTTGTTAAAACTCTTGCCGAAAACTGGTTTCTTCCATTCCTATTGAGGGGAAAAAATGCTCATTAGGAAATGACAGAGGCCAAAATTACCAAATAAAAAATCTGAGACCACAATAACCAAAAGCACACACTAGAAGTGTGGGTTAACAACATCAGCTAACCCATGCCAAAGTTCAACACCAACTTCCGAACTAGAACAATACCACAGAATCAGAAAATAATATAAAACTGGTCAATCACAGTTCAAAGACAAGCTTCCAAGAAGAAACTACAAATAAGATGTACTTCTCATGGCCAATCCCAAGAGGTAATGCTAGCAACGCTGCTCCACAAGGCGATGAAATATGAGACTGCTTCCCACAGAGACTGCATCCACAGGCAGGGTCAACCATCAATGTCACACAGAAAAGACTGTGAGAGCACACACGGCAAACCCTGTCAATGGAGGCAGCCATCAGCATGTACAAGCTTTATTTGTGATGTTCACAAAGCAATATACAAACATAACTGGTTCGCTCCATTTGTAAGGGAAAAGCATCCTCCCCCGTCATATGCATGAAACTAAAGCATCCTCCCCCATCACATACATAAAACTAAGTCAAAACCACTCAGATTTAAGCACAACTTAGAAGTTCCAAAAAATATATATATGGTTTTAAAACCCCTATATGCACATAGTAGATGCATAGCCAAATTCAGGAAATATAAGGAAAGAAAACAATAAGAATGGAAAGTAAAAGGGAGTTCTTTTTTCCCTTTTGCATTTTATATGTAGCAGACTGGACTTCATTCGTCCAGAAAAAAAAAGGTAAACCATTTCCAGCAATAGATGCATTGATTGAGGGGGATTCAATTCAAAATATCAAAAGAGAAACAGGCGGATATTCCACTCAAATTTTACAGGATTGAAGGAACAGTCCAGAATCTAGCAAACAACAGACGAGCTAAGCCATATGCAGGATGCTGCTTGAGGTTCCATTTCATGAAATAAGCGTTTCAGGAAATACCATGATTCAGAGTAAAGTCCAAAGCAATATTTCAGAAAAAGGAACTCTATCGCTCAAAAATGAGATATTGTGCAAAAATGATTCATCCAAACACATGGTTCTGGAATGAGGGCCATTTAACTTGATTAGATGACCAATCTTGAATAATAATGTACCCAATAAATTGGAATGATAGCCTATTTTGGAAAGTTTTAATGTAGAACTAAAGAGAGAGAGCATTCCTATAAACACGAGCACCCCTACACTAGCTACATAACCCTGATAACTATAAGTTTGCATAAAAGAGCCACCATATGGCTTTTGAATGCAATACATATATTAAGAAAACAAAACCAATTGTGATAGAAAATGGTAGAAATCCAACTCAGGACTCCAGTTTCAAAAAATTTACCATCCAAGTAGCACAATTTCATAAGAGGAGAAATAACACCTCCAATCTGATTTCACAATCAAACCAAAACCACAAGAAAATAGAGATTGCAAGAGTTCGTCATGCGTCAACAGTGCTCTTCCTCAGATTATTTTTTTAAAAGCTTTACATCCAACAAAATATCTATCATCCAACTAAATATCTATCACTTTCACTTGTGCTAAGAAAGATACTTAGAGCATCACCAAAAGCATATGCCTTCTCCAACTTAAATATAGCATAAAAGTGGCCAGCTCATGTCAACTATAGTAACTATGTAATGATTCATTAGCGATCAAACCCGGATGTCCCTCAATCAGGCAAGCACTTCAAAATGCCTTACTAGACTTAGACCCATACAACATCAGTCAACCATAGGAGTACAGCTATGGAAGGCCATGCCACAGCCTACACAGTAGACACAATTCAAATCATTGGGCCACACTAAGAATCTAAAATATTCCAGTGCATAAAGATACTCACACTATGACAAATCACACAACCTAACAATTGATTGTCTCATGACATCTATTGCTCTATCTCCCTTAGGAAGAAGGTCTAGCACAAAATCCCAAAATTAATGAACAGTCCACAAAGACGTTTTTCCATACAAAAAGACAACCAATCCCTCCCATATTTGATACATCACAAGCATAAAAAAAGTTTAAACTCAGCCATGTAAACTCTGGTACTAGTATAGATTTCTTTACTGATGGGAAAATGAGAGAAGATCAATCACTCCCCATTGGAAACAATACATATAGTCACATCAACCTTGCCAACAAATAACAATCAATATATAAAGTGCCATTCGAATATGAATTCAGATATATAATCAACTAAAGGCTTGTATGTTGTAGCATATCTAGTACATGTTCAGTGTGCAACATGCAACATCTGCAATCCACTGTCGACAGAAGATGGCTGATGTTACATGTAGCACACTAAATAGCATGCTATATACATAGTGATGTGATCAGCACTTGCCGACAAAATGTTTTAATATGCTAAAAACTTTCCAACATAAGGTTTATCCGAGCATAAAGAGATCATATAGACACCATGATTCAGGGTATCAAACAAGTTACCAATAATCTCCGTCTTTCACTCTAGATGCAAATGCATCTCATATGGTAAGGAAACCACCGCTCGAATCAGATGTGTTTACATTTGGAATCAATGATGGCAATCCTAAGTAACATGTTTGGGGCATGCTCTGTTAATTTTACATAGAAGCATGGTATTGCATTTCAAAGTAAAAAACTATAACACAAAATTCAT
Organism: Amborella trichopoda; assembly: GCF_000471905.2. Next base: position 586,420 of record NW_006497454.1, read on the forward strand.
CAGTGAAATATAACTAACTGATATCCAAAGTGACCCCATAAATCAGTCTGATGTGTTCGATGCAAAAATCTATTCCTACTGAACATGCAAAGATGACCATTAAATTAAGTCCAAATAATGCAGTTAGCCTATTTTATCACCCATTCAGAATATTGGAATTTACAAATGCAACAAAAGCTGGAGTTTACAGACATCTAGCGTATGGATCGTGAAAAAATAAAAAAAGACATGCAATAATGACACATTGGCGAAACAATAATGACACATTGGCGAAAAAATATATCAAGATGTGGGAGCTGAACCCTAGATAAGAAAATAATGACACATTGGCGAAACAATTATTTCCCTCTTAAATATGCAAACACCACCAGTAATGGCAATGACAGCAAAAGAAAATAAAGTTAGGATCATCACTAAAGAATAAAGCAACAAAAAGCCACTAAAGAATAACCCAATGCAAATGAGAGCTTTGAAAATCCCCTGCATACCAAATACCAAACAGCAAAACAACAACAACAACAGCAAAAGGATGAACCAAACCTAAAGAAGCAAATCATATTACAAATATAACAAATTCTAGAAAACAATGGCAAAAAAACAAGCAAAACAATAAAACAAATGAGCAAGGCATTGAAATAACATATGATTACTGCCTGGAAATAAAGCCAAAGAATACAATACAACAATTGACTAGACCCAGTCTTCTATCAGAAGTATCCAAAAATCTCCATTGCGTCATACCCCCACCAATAACAACAATAACAAAACCGCATCAATAACAACCCCATTCCTACCGGTAATAGCAATTTTTTATAGGAAGTAATAGCATCGAAAAGCACAATTTGTAATTTAATATAGGAAGTAATAGCATCAAAAAGCACAATTTGTAATGATAAAGAAGTATGGCACTCACAACTAAAAAGAAAAGGAGGGAAAATGAAGCAGATAGAGAGAAAAGGAGGGAAAATGAAGCAGAGAGAGAGAGATAGATATACCTGGTTCTTGTTCGTTGGGGCATCAGTCTTGAGATCCTGCACAATACTCTTACTCTCAAGATCCCAAATCTTGACACTCTCCTCAGTAGCAGCGCAAAGCCAATACCTATTGGGGCTGAAGCACAGGGCATGAATAATACCCCCAGCCTCCAATGAATACAATCTCTTTCCCTCTGCCAAATCCCAAAGCAAAGTCACCCCATCCTTCCCACCGCTAGCACAAAGCGAGCCATCAGGTGAAACAGCCACACTATTCACATAGCCAGCATGACCAGTTAGTGTACACCTGAGCTTACAGTTTGTTAGGTTCCAAACCTTCACAGTTCGATCCCATGAACCAGAGACAATGGTAGGTTGATAGGTATTGGGGCTGAATCGAACACAGCTGACCCAGTTAGTGTGAGAGTCCTGATCCTGAATGGTGTATTTGCACTCACCTAGGGTGTTCCAGAGCTTGATGGTTCGATCTCTGGATGCAGAAACGATTTGGCGATTATCAATGGAGAAAGCCACTGACAAAACATTTTTCGTGTGACCAACGAATCGACGAGTCGTCATGCCAGTGTTGAGATCCCAAAGCCTGAGCTCTCCGTCCCATGAACCAGAGAGAGCGAACTGGCCATCAGAACTCATGACCACGTCCTGAACAAAGTGGGAATGGCCAGTAAGGCGACGACGAGGAACACCATAGGTGCCCTCCTCTTTGGTGAGGTGCCACAGGAGGACTGACTTGTCGCGAGAAGAAGAGACTATCACATCAGAGTTGTCCACTGGTGTGGCTATGGCCGTTACCATGTCCGAGTGGCCCTTCATGGTACCTCGCAAAACTAGGGTTTCTGCCATTGTTGAACCGCAGAGGAAGAGAAATGAGTTTCAGGGATTAGGGTTTGCCAGAGACTTGAGACTGGAATCCGTTCAAGTTGAGAGATTATAAAGGGTCGAGATTTAGGGTTTTGTGCTTTGGGTTGGGATTGGGCTGGGGTGGGCGGGCGGGACCGGGAACCGGCTGCAAAAAGCGATCTGGGCGGAATCTTGCAGCCCAATTATAGGGACCCAGGCTCCATTATAGGGCCGGGGTGGCTCCTTGCCAAAGTTTAGTACCTAGCCCTATGTCTCACCTTTTAGAGCAGTACGATGGTATTTTAATTTTGACATTAAAATGTAGAATTATATATGCACCTCAAAAATCCATTAGAAAATGTGATTTTAATGTTGAAAAACCCTCTAATTGATCTTCTTGACATTGAAATGTATAAATATGAAAAAAATAAAAAATTAAAATTTGAGTAGATAATGCATCTTGCAACACATTATCTAGACCGTCCATTCTCAAGATTTTCATATGTTTATAGATCTACTTGATTTTAATCATTTTTGAAGTTTAAAATTTTATAATTAGATATATGAAAATAGATCTTAAAATAATCTTAATGCTTTTTTACACCAACATTAGATAAAATTTGGAGGCGCACCTTAATTGGATTGTTGAAGGCTACAACCTTATAAAAACCATACCCTTCCCTATAAGAAAGTCTATAAAGACCATTTATCTTTGGGTGTAGTTTCTATAACGTTGCAACCTTAAGACGCACCTCCAAATTTTATCATAACATATAATTTTGGCATAAAATATTTGTAGGATTATCTCAAAATTTATTTTCACATCTAATTATAAAATTTAAAAATGGTTAAAATCAAATAGATCTATGAACATATGAAAATCTTGAAAATGGATGGTCTAGAATCTAGATAATGTGTTGCAATATGCACTATTTATGTGACTCAAAATCTTCTTTTTTTGCATATTCACATCGAGATGATCAATTAGAGGATTTTTCAACACTAAAATAACATTTTCCATTGAATTTTTTAGATGCATATTTAATTCTACATTTTAATGTTGCAACTTTATATAAATTTTTATCTTTATCTTTTTGTAGATATAGGTCACAATCATTATTGCCCTTTAAATTTCAAAATGGGTGATTGTAAGAGTGTCATTAAATAGACATAAAGTTCTAAAAAAAAAAATCGGACTTCATGACTCACCACAAGTCATCCAATTTGACATCTAATGAGTGAAAATGATTGTAACCTCCACGTACAAAAGATAAAAAATACGGTTTCTATAAAGTTGCAACCCTTAAACAATCCAATTAAAACGCACCTCCAAATTTTATCATAAGATGTAATTTCATATAAAAATTCATAGGAATATCTTAAAATTTATTTTCATAACTAATTATAAAAAAATTAACTTAAAAAATGGTTAAAGTCAATTAGATCTATAAACATATGGAAATATTGAAAACGAACGATTTAGATAATGTATTGCAAGATGCACTATTTTTGGAACTCAATTTTTGTATTTTTTTTTTTATATTCATACATCTTGATGTCGAGATGATCAATTAGAGGGTTTTTTAACATTAAAACAATATTTCCCGATGGATTTTTGAGGTGCATATGTAATTTAAGGTTGCAACCTTATATAAAAATTTTCAAAAGATGAATGGTCTATTTGTAGACAATCTGTTTTCGTATACATCGGATTAAGCGTAATTTTTTACTGTTTCTATTTTTTATTATTGTATATGTGTAAAGTAAAACTTAAAATAATAATTTCAAATAAAAAAAATTACATAAGGAAAATGGTTTGATAGGGTGGCAACCCTATCAAAATAAGGAAAGCCTCGCCTCATAATTCATAAAAATTTGCAATTCAAACATTGAATACCTTTACATCTATCATCTCAGCTTGAACATTAAGTTTGTAAAAAAAATTAGGATTTTGAGCTCTAAAAATAATTAACTAGATCGTCCATTTCACCCTAAACATAAGTGTTCATAGATCCGTAAGAACTATACCATTTTTCAAGTTTTGAATTTTAATGTCTGTGCTGGAAATTGATTTCAGAGCTATCATGGAAATTTTTATTGCCAAAAATGCTTTATGGATGAATATTTGAGGTGAGGCATTGTTTTGTTTACATAAAGCCTAGCCCTTATAAAAATTTCAAAAGACCTCTCAAATGTGTACAGATAATAGATATTTTGGTCATTCAATTTTTATTTAATCATTTTTTATATTTCAGTAAAGATATAAAAAAATTTAGTTAAATTTGATGTATATAAAAAAAAAAGACTGAAACACATTTTTGAAAATGAGACAAAGGTAAAATACAAAATATTGAGGATATTTCGAAAATTTCAAAAACAACATTGGGTTGGGTTATTTTTATAAATTTACCTTCTAAATTTCTTAGAATAATTTCATAAATGCAACTAGGTAACTTTATCTCTTTTTTTTATACAATATTTAATTGTAATTAATTTTCAGAAATTTTAAATTCAAAATTTTTTACTTTAAATTTTTAAAAGTATAATAATTTTTTACTACAAAATAGAATATCAATTCCTTAGTTTTTATTTTTGAAGTTATTATTTTATATAGTCTAAAACTACATATGGGAGTACTTTTATTTTTTAAAATGCGAATTATTTAATAAATTTTAATTGCATTCATGGCAATTTCTGGTTCCTTAAAGATTTTAAAAAATGTCTCACACGTTCTCAATTGTAAATCATATTAGTCGATTGCCGTTAACAACTATTTGCTCACAAATTTAAATTAAGAATTTTGAAATGTACAGAGTAAACTTTTATCTTTTTTGCTATAAAATAGTAAACCTACTTTAAGATATTTTATTGAAGGGAATAAATATGTAAATATGTGTTATATTTTTTATTATTATGAAAATACCTGAAATTTTTTATTATTACACAGATGTCCGTTTTTTCAACTTCATAATATTTTTTTTAAAGAAGATGAAATTGCCCATTTCATGTTTTAGAAGAACCAAATTTTTTTAATTTATGTTTTTGAAAAATCAAATTTCAAAAACAGGATTTTTTAAACATAAATATTATGTATGTCCAAATATTTAAACTAGGGGTTGAATTGGGTTTTTTGGTTATCACTTTTTTTAAATCGTATTATATATATATATATATTCAAAAATTTATTATTATTAAATTTTTTTAACATGCCAAGTTACAAGCAATAAAATTCGATTTTTTCAAAAAGCGAAATTAAAAAATTTTGGTTTTTGAAAAATCCACTTTTTAAAAAAAAATCATTTTTTCAAAAACAAAAAAGGGGCAGTTTTGTCTTTTTAAAAAAAAGTTTTATGAAGTTGGAAAAACGGACACATGGATAATAACGGAAAGTTTTAGGTATTTTCGTAATAACGGGGAAATATAACGGATATTTACATAATTTTTCCAAATAAATAACTTATAAATGTAATTTGTCCAAAGTGCCCCCAAAAGTTGTCACAAATATTGATAGCAATGATAACTAAATTGCCACAAATATTGATACCAAGGAAAAAAAAAAAGATACGTTCTTGATTGAGAGTGCGGAAAAAGTTTATAGTAAAGAGAGAGAAAAATAACAAAAAATAAGTAGAAGCTAATATAGTTTATATAAGCAAATGGCTTGGGTGTGCCTCCTTTTAGGGTTTTTTTCACTTGTATAATATCAAGACCCTAATTAATGTGAGAGAGGGGTGTGCATACATTGAGAGAGGTTATCATGCTCTTGGATGGGGAATCCTCCAAAATCAACCATTCCAAGTAAATAATTTTTTTATCAGTATCAACGATCAAGCCAATAACCATGTTGGGAAACAATGACAACAGAATCTAAGGCGTGTTACTCATTCTTTTCTTATTTTTATGATTATTACTGCCATATTTTTATTCTTTTATGAGATAAAAAAAGAAAAAAGAAAAAAGAAAAAAAGAGTCAGATGTTAACATTGTTACAAGTAAATCAAGTGCCCAAAAGAAACCATAAACCTTACTTCCTTTATTCTTTCATCATAAACAAAATGTTCCATATAATTTATTTTTATTCTTCTTTTGATGGCTACAAAGCCGCAGGGGATGGTTTGAGCATGAGTATCGTCTTTAAAACTACCATATTTCCATTTTAGATAGACTACAGCACCAGACAAGAATATCTACATCGTCATGAACTTTGGTGATAAAATAGAGATGAATGTTTCAATTTCTTGAGGTTTTATCCCAATGGAGAACATCTTATAATATACATTTATTCATCACAACCTGAACACTTTGGGGAGAAAATACCATATTACATATGTTAAGAAAGTGCACATTTTAGATCTTTGTTAATGAGCCCATAATTTGTTTTTGTTAATAAGCCCATAATTTGTATTAAAAAAAAAAGTATATAATATTGTGGATCCATGCGGCCATCCCATCAGCCATTGATGCCTCGATGAGAGTGGGTCTCCATTGTGTCGATGGAAAAGGATGTACAACCCATAGAAGAGATCCGGTTCAAAAGATAGTTTTGTCGGACCTATACATTTGCCGAAGATATGTTCTTCTCAATCCATCTATTAAACACAACATATTTCGCAATTATGACATATAAGGTAGAATGCTGATAAATCCTCAAAACAAAAAGACAAAATATAAAGTTAAAAAAAATTAGCAAGAACTGTTTTTTTTGAATTATGAATATACTTGTTGTTCAAAAGCAAAAATTTCCAAATGAGTTCTGTTACAATTGAAGCACTTCTAAGTTCTGAATTCTCACATTGAAGAAAACTTATACTCGACATATAAAGACTAAGTACTTTTATGAGCATGAATAGCATATTACAAAAGATAGAAGTCAACTTCGATGCCCTGATTCTTGCACAGAAATGGAACTGAGAAGATATGCACTTTTGTTCCAAATATAAATAATATGCTGACTTTTCAGCATTTAGGGAGGCTACCGAGTCGACTCGAACGCTATCGAATTACTCAGACTTGGCTCTTTGCTAAGCCGAGTACTCGGGTAAAATTCAGGGTTATACAAAAAATTTAAAAAAATAAAAAGCTTTCTTAAATTGTGGTGTGCATACTTTGAACCCATAGAAATCTCTGCAAACGATTTTTCTTTGCTTTCCAGGACATCGCCGGCCATCAACCCTATCTCTCTAGAGATCACGGTTAGAATGAGGAATTTGCATAATGGGCTCTTTCTGAAACTTGAAGTTTAAGGTTTTTACAGGAGAAGTTTGAGAGAAAAAAGAGGAGCAGAGTGCATAAATATTTATGTAAGAGCATGGGCTTGAGCAGCTAGGGTAAGCTTTTAAATGGTTCCACTTATTTTAATAAATTCTCCATAAAACATTTGCATTTTTGGTAGTAGTATTGATTTTTAAAAGAAAATGTTACAGTTTAAATTAAAAATTGAGGCTGGAAGCATCCCTTTTTATTTGGAATAAAAAAATTAAAAGAATAAAAATTTATGAAGTGTAACGATTTAAGATAAAAAAATTGAGGAGGACAACATCCTTTTTTATATGGAGTGAGAAAGCTGGACATATAAATTATAAACTGTGAAAAATTAAGATAAAAATTGAGGATGGCAACATCCTTTTGTTTATTTGGAATAAAAAATTATAAAAATCTCTTCAAAAAAGAAAAAAAAAATCATAGGACCATATGAAATTAAAATTAAGCAGTATACTAAAAACATGCGGAAAACTTTAATAACTTGAGTAAAGATGCAAACCTATGTGTTATAATTAAAACTACATAAATTATTTCTTGGATCTCTCTCTCTCTAAGGCAATCTTGGAATTCTCTCTCTAAGACGGTATGACTTTTATGACGAAGACACAGCAAAGAGCTTCGACGCAACCCAACCCGTACGTAAAATGGAATTATGTCAATTCAAGAGCCAAGAACTAATCAATAATAATTCATAATTCTACATGATGAAGTGATAAACTTCTCGGAATGACGTAATTACGATGTGATTTTGTTTTTGAATAGCTTCTCGAATGCAGGAAATCAAGAAGCCTAATATATTGTCTCCGCACCCCTCATTCCCTACCTTCTCGATAACAGGAATAAAAAACGGTAATTTCTTTGCTATTTAAAGGTAAGAGGCATTAATAATACTAATAAAATAATATTTTTATGCTTTAATTTATAATGGTCTATGTATGCACCATAAAACTACCAAAAATCAATAGATTTGGCCCATGCATGTTTTTTCTTCTTTTTTTTATTTTTTATTATTAACATGCATGTTGCACTTCCATGAAGTCAAATAACATGCATTCATTTTTATGTAGTGTAATATTTATTGAAATCAATGGAATTGACCCCATCCATGGATACCTTTTTTTATTAGCATGCAAGTTGTATTTCTATGAAATCAAATAACATAACTCCAAAGAAAAAGTTTATACGAGGATGCAATCTTATAATGTAGAACTACGGATGCACCTCAAAAATCCATCGAAAAAGGTAGTTTTAATGTTGAAGAACCATTTGATTGATCATCTTGACATCGAGATGTATGACCATGAAAAATAAAACGATTTTAAGTCTCATAAATAGTGCATTTTACAACATATTATCTACACCGTTCATTTTCAATATTTTCATATGTTTATAGATCTACTTGATTTTAACCATTTTTTAAATTTAAAATTTTATAAAAAAATAGATTTTGAGATACCATCAAAATTATATACCATGATGAAATTTGAAGGTGCACCTGACTTGTCACACGCCAAGAATTTACAATACTGTTATTCCTGAGATGTGACAGTCAAAACATATATACATCTCTTGATAGGACAAATTTACAGTGGAGAATTCTTACAAAGCAAAGAAAACTTAGTCACAACTACAATATCTTCCAAAGTTGATCCTAACGAGCACTCAAAATGAAACCGCAGTTATCCTGAAAAATGTTTACCATAGTTTGATGAGTTTGGCTACTCAGTAAGTGATCATCATAATCCTAAAAATAATCGTCGATGGAAGATATAAACAAACTTTCAAAATGAAGGTCAATTAAAAACAATGCGAGCACAAGCATTTATAGATAACATTTTCACTTTCAGAAATGCACAATTAAACATAATCCAAATGATTGAAATGCATATAACATTTTAACGGCAGTGCATAATTCAAAAGATTCCACAAAATTACCCTACTGGCGTCCCAAGTAGGTCACCTATATACCCCATCAGCGTCTTGATGGGTCCACTTAATCCCTATCGGCGTCCCAGATAGGTCCACTTAATCCCTGCAGGTCCACTTATACCTCACCGGCGTACCGGATGAATCCACTTAATCCCTACCGGCGTCCCGGATAGATCCACTTAAACCTCACCGGCGAACCGGATGAGTCCACTTGCATACTTAAAGTATTTCTAAATCTCTTTAAACATTTGAAAGCAGCAATATCATGTACTCAACATATCACTGAAATCATTAATATGAATTTCACGGAAACCATTAATAACAGTCACTTTCAATAACATTTTTAAAATAACCAATCAAATATTTTGGGCTCAAAGTTAGAAAGGTAGCAGTTCGTAAAGACATTCTAGCATAATTGCCAGTTTAATATGTATAGAAAAACTCTTATAGAATTTAAAGAATACAAAATTATCACAATTTATGAGATGTCAATT
>NW_006497454.1:595959-657449 GCF_000471905.2 Amborella trichopoda
ATTCAAAAACAGTAGAAAGAAATCTCACAATTTTACTAATAGCAAAAATATCACATTTATTTTTAATAGTTTTATTTCTAAAATTTTCTAACAATAGACAAGAAAAATAAATAAATAAATAAATTTCTAAGAATTTACAGCATTTAAAATTTATAATATTATAATTTTATTAAAAATATTATTTTTCAAAATAACGAGGTCAGTTGCACATAAAATTTATCGCCCTTAAAATTCATGATAATAAGCAGAAATAATTATTTCATTTCATTTTTAAGAAGAACATATTATTTTTCAAGATAATGAAGTCACTTACCTAAAATATTTGAGAGGGAGCTTCCGATAAAAATTCGGCTAGAGAGAGAGATCTCAAAATTTTTTGGGTGGGAGTCTTCGCCTCTCGTATTTAAATTCTTAAGATACTATATTATATTCTTTTATTAAATTACACCTCACACATGAGGTGTAACCGTTAAATTACACTTTAAACGCTTAAAGCCCATGTCCTTTAGTGGACGTGGCAAGAGCAAGGCAACAAAAGCTTTTTGAAAATAGTGATGGCCCCTAAGGACCATCATGCTCATACGAATCATTACTTATTAAAAGTTTCCTTCTTTTTTTTTTTTTTTTTGGAATTTTAGAATTATTACATGACCTCTACAGCTATCGATGCATCCGTATGCCAATTACACCCTAACTTCAATGTTATGGAATCCAATATTTATATGCAATAATAATTGTTTTTCTCAAACATGTTAATATCATATTTCAACACAACCAAAGGCTAAAAGAAGATTACAGTTGCATTAAGACATTGACATCTAATTCATTGTTTTTTCTTTTATTAGATCTCATGTATATGTAAACAACTATTTAATATTTCATTTATGAAACTGCTATTCAAATTCATTGCATTTTTTATTATGTGAACTCATTTATATGTCAACAACTACTTAATATTTCATTCATGAAATTGTTTTTCCTACTATTCTCTTATATCTTTTAACAAGTGAAAACTATGCACATATTCAATTTTTTTAAAAAAATATTCCTGTAGTAAAATGAAAAAATGATGCATACATACCTGATCACACATCGTAAAATCATGTGTTCATTTCACAATAACAATAAATTCATGTGTTACATAATTATATGATTATTTACATGAATGATAATTATGTGCGCAACACACTTAATCCAATTAGTTTAGATCAATTTTCTTTTTCTCAAATTATTTTAATATTTTTCAGTTGCACTAACTCTATAATAAACATCTAAAATTTCATGTTAATCTCAATTAACATGTATGAAAACATAAAAATTAAAAGGGTGTTGTTTGCATAAGGTATCGACCTTATACTATATACGAAAGGTGCACTTCTAAATTTTGTGGATGGCTGTGGTTTCAATGCTAGAAACCTCATGATGGCTTAAAATACATGTTTAGCTCTAATTATGAAATTTATAATTTTAAAATTTCAAAAAAGTGCAAATCCATAAGTATTTGAAAATCTTAAGAATAGACGGTCCATATAACTTGTTACGAGATACACTACTATTAGGACTTTGAATTCATTATTTTTATTTATATCCATGCATCTCAAGATGGAGATGACCAATTATAAGGTTTTCCAACTTTGGATTACTCCTTTCTGTTGGATTTTCGAAGTGTACCTTACTTTTATAGTATAAGGTTACAACCTTACGTAAACTTTTTCCAAATTAAAATACATGTCTTCATTTTCTTTCCCTCATGGTAAGGGGTGGCAATGGACTTGGACCCGACCCGGGACCTGACGATCGGAACTGACCCGGTTCTGTGTATGGATCCAAAAATTGGAATCGACAGGTTGAAGTATGGGTCCAAATCTTGGACCTGAACATTATTTGGGTATAGGTTTGGGCCCGGGTCAATGTTGTCCCAACCTGGACCCGACTTGAATAGTGTTAATATTTAAATAATTTTTAATAATTAAAATTTTAATATTTAAATAAATACAATTTTGTATTTTTAATTATAATATTTAAATAATACATGTATATATTTAACATAATATGTAAATATATTTGAATATGTATATTTTTTTTTAGTTTTGGGTCGGGTCCAAGTGGAGTCCAGGTCGGAGTCCGGGTCCTATAACTTCCGATCCGATGGGGTCTGGGTTCGAGTCCCATTAAGTTTTTTCGAGTTCAGTCGACCGAACCTTACCCAACCCACCTCCATACCGATCCCATGTAAGCATGCCTGCCCTAAAATATATTTTCGAAAAACTTTACCACTATTTCTACTAAAATTTAATGGGTGTGGTTTTTATAAGGTTGCAACCTTAAACAATCCAATCAAGGCGCACATCCAAATTTTATCATAACGTCTAATTTTGTTGTAAAAAATTCTTAAGATTATCTTAAAATCTATTTTCATATTTAATTATAAAATTTTAAACTCCAAAAATGGTTAAAATCAAGTAGATCTATAAACTTATCAAAATATTGAAAATGGTAAGTGTGGATAATGTGTTGTAAGATGCACCATTTATGGTACTCCAAAACTTTTTTTTTTAATATGCATACATCTCAATGTCGAGATGATCAATTAGAGGGTTTTTCAACATTAAAACAACCTTTCTGATAGATTTTTGAGGTGCATACGTAATTCTACATTTTAAGGTTGCAACCTTATATAAATTTTTTCCAAATTTAATTCAATGTTTTAAAATGAGGATAAGTGGGATAAATATTTCACCCACAATATTGTGTCGAATCACTGGATCGGTGATTTGAATCAAATCTAAATCGACGATCCAAGAACTATTAAAAAATAAAATAAAAATGGGGATTTACGGGTGGGGATCAAAAGCGGGACAAAAAGATATTAAACAAGCTTAAAAAAAGAAAAAAACAAAATAAAAGGGGAAGTTATAGGCGGAGCCGTCTTGAAACTTTTACCATGTCAAAAACCACTTCAGCATTAATACAAGGAGGTTGTAACTACTTATAACCTTAGATGTGAATTTTGATAGCTTAAATGTATCACAAAGTTCGAGAAAATTTATTTTGAAATATGAGATTAGTTAATGAAATCAATGCAACTATCTAATTTCACATCTAATGGTCAAAATTAATTGTGACCACCTTGTATCGAAGATAGATAATCTAATTATATATTTTCCCCTTATTAATTTCTATCCAAATCAACTATCCGTACTAAAAACCTCTGCTGGAGCTTCTTATTCTAGAAAACTATACACATAGTAAGAGAGTATGTGCGGTTACATTTGGACTGTTTCTAAGCGACGAGACAGCATATTGTAGAAATGTGGTTTGGCAATAAATATAATTTGATCCTAATTTTTAGAGAATATATAATCTTTAGCACGGAGATCATGAATATAAAAAAAAGAAAAATTTGAAAACTAAAAATAATGCTTATATTAAAAAAAATTTAAGAAAATTGTTTTATGCAAGCTGAACCGCATTTCTACATATGCTCTACAGAAAGTGTAAAGTATCCATCATAAAAAGATGGATGCAAGTAAGTGTTCCATCTAAAAACAATGGAAACTAATGGTCCAAAACTCCAAATATTTTTTTACTAAAATATTATTTTTAGTTTTAAAAATTCATTTATTTTGTCATATTCATGATCTCCATTTCTATATTAGAGCGATTACATGTCCTAAAACCTTAAGTCTTAAAATCCATCTTAAAAATAGATTTATTAATAAGCCCGCATTTCTACGTATGCCGGCTTGGCCGCATAGAAACCGGGTCCAACATTTGGACGGTTAGTTAAAATTGTTTTTTGGATGGTCTTTAAGATGGACCGCATATTGTAGAAATGCTATCCAGCCCGGATGAAAGAATTTTCCTTTACATTTAGACATACATGCCTAGCGATGAAGAGGAAGAGCAGAGAGGCAAATGATATTCATATCTAACCCCGTATTCCCGAAGCCTTAACCTAACCCTAGATTTTCAAAGATAACCCGCCATTAGAACGCCTGGTAGAACTTACTTGAATATTCTGTTTTCCCAAATGAATGATAGTAATAATGGCTAACAGGGAGAACAGAGAGCCAAGCACTGCTCCTCTACCTGATAAATGGTACGACCTAACCTTGGGTTCCTCCTTCAAAGAAGGCTCGACTGCAAAATTCTGTACCCTAAGATGTAAGTAAAACCCTAGAAATGCATTTGATTTTGCCTTTTGTTGCGTACAGACTCATCCACTAAAACAGTGTCCCTGCTTATCCTTTCTCTTCTATTCCATTGTTTCAGTGTTCCTTTGAACTTTCGATTTTTCAGGTGGATATAAAATCCGTCAATCCATCAAAACATGCTTTCCCCCTATTTATTTATTTATCCAACTGGTTTAGTGTCCCTTGATTATTCCAATTTTTTTGGGTTGAAATTAATCGTCATCCATTAATAAAAACCCCCTCATATTCTTTTCCCCCTTTTTGTTGAATTGGTTCGATTTTCCACTGCATTCCCAATGCTCTTTTATATACTTAATATTCATCCAGTAAACCAAGTTTTTTTCCCTCTTCATATCCTATGTTTGGTTTTCCTTTTAATTTCAGTTTTTGCAGGGGAGAGTAATTTTTATCCACTTTTGTCTCCAAATTCCCCATTTTACTGGTTCATTTTCCTTTGAATTTACCCCTACTCCAGTTTCATTTTAGGATTATCCATCATTAGAAGCTTCATTCTTTTTCTTCTGTCTCTTTGTATTAATTTTGTTTGGCTTGATTTCCACTGAATTCTTCGTTGTCACAGATGAATTCAAACCAGCTTCAATCGACAAAAATCAGGCAGGGTCGCTTCACAAGAAAAAGGACAACAGGGTCACAGTAGAGTTTCCGAACAACCAGCTTGGGAAGCCAAATGTCAAATTTGACGGCAGTATTGAAGACTGTAAGGATAACGAGGCAGTGTTGTTCTTCGACGGGCATAGCTTTCGGCTTGAGCGATTGCATCGAGCAGTGAAGCGATTGCGCCATGTTCGCCTGCCTGGAGAGTCTTCTTCCTCTGCAACTGGTGTCAACTCCATTGGAGGAGGAGCTCCTGCACCATTGATAAATAAGAATTTACTACACCCTGTGCCTGTGAGTGTCACTTTTATTTTTCTTTCTTGCATTATCAATGCAACCTCATTATCATTTCAAAAAAATCAATGCAATCACATTATGGTTAATAATTCGCATCATCATCTTCAAAGAGTCTCTAAAATATGACTACCGGTGTCGTTTTTATTATGGGAAAGCATTTGGTCTGCCCAAGGGTAGATCTCAAGAGTATAGGACCTCCCCATTTGGGCGCCATAGGGGATTTATTTCTCCAAATTTCACACATCTTAGTCCTAACAAAGATGATCGTAATAAAAATTGGGGAAAAACACTGGGAAACTAGTTTGTTGTAGGAGAGAGAAAATGCAGTGAATACGGGGATGTCCATTTTAGGAAAAACATTGGCGTTGGATCGAGGCTCTAAGGGGATTCATTTAACACTATATTTTGGGATTTCCAATCATTACCACATGAATAATTTAAAAGAAAAAAAAATGATTTTGAGTTCATAAAGCGTAAGATCTAGCTTCCCATAAAATGGATGGCCTATTGGGTTTTGTGGCCATTGAAAGGCCTTATTATTGGTGAGACCACGTTGATTTGATTGGGAGCCTAATATGGGGAAATGACATCTGGCAGGGAAATGACATCTGGCATGTGAAGCCTACCTGGGTCATAGTGCCCGGAGCAAAGCGCATTTCATTGGATTGGTTTATGGGTGGTCTTTTATGCTTGTAACTATTAGTGTTTCATGACTCTCATCTGACTTGCCCTGAGGTTTGTGAGCTATACCTGTATGGCTCTATGACTATTTTCTAGAGTCACAAAACCCTAATGTAGCCATGGGCATATGGGCTTTTAGCCATGCTATGTTACAATTTGAGTGTTCTTTAGGGGTCATCCTCCATTGAGGTCGGAGATTAATGATTCTAAGTATTCACAGAATATTCAGCATGATTGGCACAGTATATTCAGAATATTCAACACCTGTTCCGATACTTTGAAAAGCTCAGTTGAGATTCTCCAATAATATTGGACTAGTTTGAATACTGGTGGAGAGGGAGATATGAGGAACAAGAGATAATGGAAAATGTTATTTTGTTACGTGGATTAGAGAAGTTGAACCATGGTGTCTATGTGTAGTAAAAATCTCACATGGATCTGTATTTGCAAGTTTGAGACTTGTGGAAATTGCTGAATGCAAGTTGCATTTGAGGGTCTTCTTCCAAAAGCGATGCCATAGGGCAGAAAAAGAACCTCCTGTACCAGAATATTGATCAAGAGGGTATTTGGAGCTTGTCCAATATTTGGAAATGCCAAATGTTGTCTGAAAGTTTCGAGCTTATCTGCACTCACATGCATAAATTTTGGGACATCATAAAACGACATGGCCAAGGAGGTCAATTGCGAGAGCTTTGATGATAAGCTGTTCATTCGTATTTGTTATACTTATTTGACACGAACTGCATATTGGTGCTTTCCAACATGCTATTTTTTTATTTTTATTTTTTTCTATGGGGGGTTTGGGCTGCTCGAAATCTGCCCTCTAATGATGCCATGTTGATTAGATGGAATCCAAAAACAGGTTGATATTCTTGTACTTGTGTAATAATGTTAAAAAATATAGTGATTGTTTTTTTCTACTGTCGTCATTTGTGGTGGCAAAATACCATATCGGGCACACTTCCGATTTCTTTAAGTTAAATAATTTTAACAATATTTGACTTCATCACTCCCTAAACTGAAGTTTCCTTGCACTCCAGCTTCACCTCAAGAATAGGAATCTGGAATATGCACATATAGTTAACCATAAAAACAAAAAAAGGATACACACATATGGCATATGGGGTTGCTAAATAAGTGTCCTTAATATGAGCAACGTGTAATCCCAGAGAAAGAAATTGGCCTTTTCTGGTGGCCAATGTTGTCTTAAAGTTCTTATTTTTTTGGGCTGGTACAACTTCCAAGGCTCGCCATTCACAAAGAGTCATGCGCAGTTATGACCGTTTCATTTGAATTTCTAATGAATTCTTACATGAGCTTCATATATTATTGTTTATGCACTAAATGTTTTATTTCTTTTGTTTGGGATGTGCATATTCATGTTACATACTGATGTCCTACACCTGGGAGTAGGTCCATGTAGATACAAGGAGGTACGAACACAAGATGCTATGGCGCAATCATGACTGAGCCTTTTAGATCTATGTTTTCTATGTGTCTGTCTTCATTATGCTGCTTGTCATGGGAGGATACCTATATGACACACTTCCCCTTCTTACGTGCAATGTTAGGGCTTCTCCTCCTAATATCTTCTCTCAACTCTACTCTACTGCCACTTGCAACTACAGTTGACTATAGTTGGCAATTTCCTCTATAGAGCTTCTATAAATGTATAAATGAACTCTCTCTCTCTCTCTCTCTCTCTCTCTCTCTCTCTCTCCTTTTCATGGTGCAGCTCTGAGAACATGGTGTGGGAGAATTTTACCTTTTCATGGTGCAGCCCTGAGAACATGGTGTGGGAGAATTTTGTCCCGACTTTGCTTACATTTCTATTATTGCATATTAGTAAATTGTTACATCCTTCTACAATACATTGTGTGGAGGAAGCCTTGACCTGACCTTTCTTACTTTATGTTTTTGATCTTCGAAGATGGCGATTGCACCAGTTGCAATTGCTGCCTTCACTACAATTAACACATTTGCTACTTGGAGCTTGGGTAATCAACAACCTCTTTCTGTTCGGAAAGCTTCTAGTTGCAATAGATGCCTCCCTCTGAGTATCTGGAATTGACACTCTGTGACTTATGCTGCAACCTGTTATCTCTCTCTCTCATACATACACACATTTATACATGTGTATCTTTGTGCCCTAAAAATGCTTCTATTCGCCTAGGAATGGGAATATACCTTCCTGACAAAGCCTTTTCAGAAAAAATTTCCTTATAAAGGTAGCTCATGTGTTCTGAGATTCTGAGACTTCAATTTAGCCTCCTCGAGAGGCCTTTCTGGTAGAAATCTGAACTGACAACGATTAGATTGAACCCATTATTTTCGGCAAATTGACCAATTGCACTCGTTGCCCTTGGAATTTTGCAAATATCCCACTATTGCCTACTGTATTAAGTTTTTGTATGTGCAACCATCTTGTCTTTGGACTCTTTCTGGTTGTTTCTTGAAAATCCAAATGAAAATGCAAGGAAAAATGTCATTTGGGTCTACTTTAAAAGTGTAAAGAAGCCCGCCCTCAATTTTGAAATATAGTTTAAAGTGTGTGAGACATTATGATTATGTTATTTTAATTTTTCCTATTGCAGCAACTATCGTTTATTACTTTTTCCTGGTTTCTTTTTTCATTCCACATTACTTTCAAGTTGATTAATTTTGGTTTCCTCGATATTGTGTCACTTAACGTAATTCTTGTTCTTAATTATGTCTTCTATAAATATAACTTTTTTCTTTAGTTTTCCTTTGATGTATCTCCATGCTTTTGTTTGCAGAAAACACCACAGCATATTCAGTTTGTCATTTCATGATGTGTTTTTTGTGCTTATGCCCAAGCATCATTATTACGAGTTGCATAAGAGATTGACACTGAAAGCCAGAATCTGGATAAAGCTAAATTTGGCAGACGTGATCTATAATATGATTGGATTATGCATGCCTTAGCGAATCAAGTGGTTTGGGCAATGTTTTGGTAATTTTAAAGTGGGATTGTTCTTGATTTGATGATGTTATGGATTGTATATAGTTTTTTTCTCTTTATTTTTATTTTATTTTTGTAGCAACTTATCATTGTGATTAGAATTTGGAAGTTAATGTTTCTGTTTCATGGTTGAGCTAAAACTTTTTATTGCATTCCTTGATACAGGTTGCGGTGGAGCGAATAGAAATAGGTGAATCAGAACTCCCAGGTAAACTTAGTTTATGGCTTATGACCTGTAATATGAAGCTCGCATTAATTTTTTTTGTTTGATACTATTAATGCATGTGAATGGGGTTTAGTGATGAAAAGAGAATGCATGTTTTATGAAGTTTTGGTTGATATTCAACAAGGTTTGGTTAATATCTTCCCTCTTGGAACTCTTGTGATATTGGAATATTTTTTTAATTATTGGTTTCTTATTGTTGTTTTGGTCTGCATGCAGTGAAAGAACCCCACACCATTCAAACTGGTTTGGTACTTGATTTGTCTCTCCTGATTAATTCCTTAAATAAGAGCCTTTTTCTTTTAAGTACTACTGTACTATATTCATCAAACAACTAAAATGCAGGGTGCCTTATCAGATGGCATTACATGTTAGACACGCTACTGAAATCCTCAGAATCTCTGTAAGCTTCAGCTAAGATATTTTTCATACAGGTTGCCACTTGATGTAGTTCACTCACCTTTTAAAGACAATATTTAGGATTTGAAAGTCTCAACCTGCACCAGGTTGAAGTGTCAAGGAACTGTGCACCTTAGTCCATCTGAATAATGTGAAGGACTTCTGACTCAAACAATGATATTGCGTTGATAATGGCGAACGTTCTGGGAACTTTCAATGCTATTAAAGGGTCTCTCCTTAATGAGATCTATCAATCGTACCAAGAGGAAGAATCAAGAGACATAAAGAAGGGTGAAAGATGCAGGAGTGTCAAAGCTATGATGAGGCCTCATAACATCCTGAAACAGGAAGAGATTTATTTATATCAAAGATCAAGGGTCGAAGGGATACCCCAGGAAGGGGATAGAAGTACCAGCTTCTTTCATAAATAGCTAGCTAGCTAGCTGCCGTTGCAGGGCTAATACTCTTCTCCAAATCAGGGAATATAGATGGTTCTAGGATTCATGAGGAATCCTCCCCCCTCATCCATTAATAGGGTGATTAGTAGATCTTTTCATAGGCTATTTAAAACTCAAGTTCAGGGTAAATGCAAATTGGCTAGCCACTCCTTTTTTCAACTGCCAAGGCACAAGGCTGAGTGGGCGGAGAGACATTTCTTGAAAGAAAAGGTCTTGCAAGCAGTCAAGGATTTGGGAAGGGACATGGAACCTAATCCAGATAGATTTCATATAGCCATTTTTCAAAAACTATGGGAGGTCATTGCCCTTGTCGTTCTTGCACACTTTGTGTAATTTTACTGTTGGGGTTTGGTGAACAGGAGTCTGAAAGCCATGTTCATTACCCTCATCCCGAAGGTGGAGGAGACCGGAGATTTGAAAGACTTCAGGCAATTAGCTTGCTGAATGTCTTATACAAGATCCTATCCAAGGTACTATTCTCACGGCTACCGTCGGTTTTAGAGTTTTTTTTTGAGAGAAAGTTAACATTGTATTACTGAGATTTTTGTGTACAGGAATTTGTAAGTCCGAGCTCACCCGCTAGGGGTGGATCGGTAAAAAACAGTCAGCGTATCATATACAAAAAAAGGGCTTATAGATTCCACCCGATTTAAGGATTTACATGAAGCTTTCAAAAATTACAAAAATTCAGGAGGCCTAAAATTGCAACTAATACGATATGTTGGAGAGCTATGCCAAAGGTCCTGTGCAAAAAAGGAGTCGGCCCCAGCTTGATCTTGTACTTGCAAACTAGCTCCTCCCTCTTTCGCCAAGTGATCTGCGAAATCGTTGGATGGAGTATTGTTCTCTACCTAGGGTGCTTTTGACAAAGACAAATGCATCATGGACGTAGCTCTTGTGGCCCATGAGATGATCCATATGAGACACCTATCCAAAAAGCCCTGGGCTGATCTTAAAGCTTGTTTGGGACAATGCCTACGGTCACGCAGACTAGGGTGTTCTTGATGAGGTGCAACAACTAATGGGCTTTCACTCTAAGTGGAGATCTTTGATAAAAGGTTGTATCTCATCTTCCTAGTTTTTGGTCATCGTCAACAGGTAACTTACAGGCTGCTTTCCAATGTTTAAAAGACTTTGCTAGGGGTAGCTCCCTCTACCCCTCCTTTTTCGCTATCATGCAAAAAATCTTTAGTGTGGCTATAGCGAAGGTGTATGATTCATTGTTATTTGGATCAGACTTGTGATCGAATCAGTGAGGGCACTGGTCCAGTCAAACCAGTTGGAGACTGGTTCATCTGTTAGATTGGTCACATTATAAAATATATAAAAAAGGATAGATGTAAAAGAATGAAAAAAAGAGAAAAAAATATAAGAGAAAAAAGTATAAGAAGTCATTTTTCCCAAAAAATATCCATGAAAATAAAAACTAAAAGATAGATAAACACCTAATTTTTTACTTCATTATTCACTAGGATTATATAGATGTCCATTTTTTTTAAATACCCAATTCCATTGGTGTCTTATAATAAAAATAAAATAAAATAATAGTGAAAACCTTAAGTACAAAAAACCTAATTTTTATACACAAAATCATGCATATAAGCAAACTAAGCTAAAATCAACAAGAAGACACTAAATCAATATAAAAACGTTTAGATGATTCAAAGATACAATCTAATGCATTGTTTTTTGGAAAAAAGGGTTAAAAAATAATTTCTTGCATAAACCCTAGACAACCAAATTTTTTTTTATATTTTTTGCAAATATAAAACAAGCAATAAAACAACAGGGGATAAAAGACTTATATGGATTTTGATTTAGTGTGGATTGATGGTTGGAATCACATCAGAAAATGGCTGGATTTTCATCTAAAGCAATAGGGATTTCAAATTGCGAGGTCTCTCTTTCTCTCTCTCCAAGCATCTTTTCTAACCCACAAACCCTCCCAAAACTTTAAATGACCAAAGTGCCCCTTACTTCTAAAAGCACCATAAAACCCCGAAAAAATGCTTTTATTTTTTCTTTGACAACAATTAATGGCTTGGGGACTTTTCAACCCCCATGAGGACTGGCCATTCAGTCTTGGACCTGCTGATCTGCCAGTCCAGCCTGTTTCTCTAGATAGGCTAGTCTAGAGGGCTGGATCATACCAGTTTGGCCACCCGACCACAGGTCCAATAGTTGTCTGGTCCTATTTTAAAAACATTGACCTGATCACAACCTTACCAAGGATGCAAGGCATTTAGGGGTGACCGTGCTATTTCTCACGTACAATATGCCAATGACACTTTTAGTCCTTTGTGATGCTGACTCTATTCAGGTAGGTAAACCTTGTCTGTTTCTTCGTTGTTCCAAAGTCTCATGGATTTCAAGTTGAATATGATAAAGACGGTGATGTTTGGAATTGGTGTACCACCTGACTGGAAAGTGCTTTGGTTAAATGGTTGAGACCAGGTGTTGACAGGCTTCCTAGCAAATATTTAGGCCTCCCTCCTTGTAGAGGCACACTTCATAAAGCACTGTAGGATATGAAAGATTTGACTGAGGGCTTGGTGCTTGGAAAACTAGATTCCTTCCTTTTGGCTGGAGAATAACCATCATCAAGGCAAATTTAGCCAACGCTCCTCTATTCCAGATGTTGTTCTTCCAAATTCCAGCAGCTGTTTCTAATTGTCTTGTACGTTTGATGTGAGATTTTTTTTGGTCGGGAGCACGTGGCTGCCATAATTTCACTCAGGGAAGTGGTAACAAGTTTGCAAACTGAAAATAGGAGCTGGGGCATATGTAGCCTAAGAGCTGCCAGCACCGCCTTACTAGGAAAATTATGGTGGCGGTGTACAAACCAAGAGGGGCATCTTTAAAAGCAAGTTGTGCCACACAGATATGGTCTTGCTAGTCCCGCTGGCTGCCCAAGGGTGCTGCCAGTGCTTATGCTTTAGGGGCACGGAAGGGGATATCTTTGGTATACCAGTTTTTTCTTTCAAAATTCCAAAAAAAGTTACGGAGTTTAGAAAGGGGGATACAATGTGATTTTGTAAAGATTTTTGTGAGTTTGTGACTCCACTTTGGAGTTGGCCTACGCCAGACTGTATTCGGTTTCATGGGCCACAATGGTTGCCCATTATTATGAAAGTGCAGTAGAAGAGGCAGTATGGACCTGTCACACCCCAAGTTTACTAACATCCTTGAGGTGCGATAGGCTATTCTTATGCTATATATATATATATATAAAACAATATTCAGAATTTCTACTTATGTATTGCACCAAAATGGATTTTTCCATTACTAAAAATTTGTACAAGTTCTACTCACAACTAATATTAATAGGAAGGTCCATTCAGAAGTTTCCCAACTGTACAAAGTACACTTTCAACTTATGTTAACATGAAGGCTCATACATTTATAATTTTGATAGAACAAAAGTTACAAAAATATTTGATCCTGGTTACAATTTCTCCCAAGCTACTCCTGTTGTACAATGCATGATAAGGCTGCCATTACTCTGAAAAGAATTCACAACAGTTTGATGAGCTTGACTACTCAATAAGTGACCATCACTATCCAAAATTCATAATTGGAAAATGTAATAGTTTTTAAAGGAATGCATATTAAAACAATATGAAGAGGAACATACATGAAGAACAATTTTAAGTTCAGAAACACACAATTTAATACAATCCCAAGGATTGAGCTACATACAAACACTTTGACATAAATGCATAATTCAAGAGGTTTCACAAAATAACATACTCACGTCCCAAGTAGGTCACCTATATACCCCACCAACGTCCTAGATGAGTCCACTTAATCCTTGCAGGTCCAATCATACCTCACTGGAGTACCGGATGAGTCCACTTAATCCCTACCAACGTACCGAATAGGTCCACTTAATCCCTGCAGGTCCAATCATACTTCACCGGCATACCGAATAAGTCCACTTATTCCCTATCAGCGTACCAGATAGGTCCACTTAATCCCTGCAGGTCCAATCATACCTCACCGGTGTATCGGATGAGTCCACTTAATCCCTACCGGCGTACCACGTAGGTCTACTTATACTTAAATTATCTCTGAAACTCTTTAAACATCAGAAAACAGCAATATCATATATTTAAAATATCATTGAAATCCTTAACGTGAATTCACTTGAACCAATTAATAATAATCACTTTCATTGAAATATCTATAAGTAGCTAGTTAAACATTTTGGGCAATAATTTCAGAAAGGTAGCAGTTCGTAAAGACATTATTGAAATGTAGCATGATAGACAGTCTAGTATCAATAAAAGAACTCTTATGGGAACTCAAAATTAAATACAGAATTTTCACAATTTATGGGAATGCAAATAGGCAAATAATCATTTCACAGGAATAGATAGTGTTCAGACGGATAAAATACAAATAAATACAGAAATGCGTGAATCTTACAGTAGTGGCAATACTACAATCAAGTGCAGAAATATCAATTTTTCGAATAATGATTTTATAGGAGAATGAAGTCATTTGCACATGCATTTACAGTGTCTAAATATTCAAAACAATAAAAAGAAATCTCATAATTTTACTAAAGAAGGAATTACCAGTTTTACTTTACAAGAAAATAAAATCATTTACGCATAACACTTATAAAAGTGATGTATAGAATATCATAATTCTATTAAAAGCAGACTAATTTTCAGGAGAATGAGGTCACTTACATGTATAGGTCACGAGATGGGTATATGGCTACTGCGATTCGAATTTGATTGAGATTACTGGCGTTCGGCTAAAGGTGTGGGACAAGAGGCCAAATGAGTTTTTTTTTGATGGAGAGAGAATATGTTCATAAGGGAGAGGAAATATTACAAAATCATTAAAATAATAATATCGTTATGAGAATATAATACTTTGTGAGTATGTTATTCAAATTATGAGAGGATGATGCGTGAGAATGTCATGAAAATGAACATACTATTATAATAATATAATATATGAGAATGATATGGCAATGAAAATACTATTATGGGAGTACTTTGGGATTGATAATCATATACTAAATGGGGATGATATGAGAATAGTATCATGTATGAGGATGGTATGAGAGTGAAATATTATAATCTAATATATGCATGACATGAGAATAAAATACAATGATATATGGGAATGAAATCATTATACTATAATATATGAGAATGTCATGAAATTAAGACTACTATTATAAGAAGGTAATATTTTATAATAATGAGAACATCATTACTATCATTATGAGAGATAGATGATGAGGAGAGAGAATAATAAAAACTATTAAAATTATGCTCATGATGAGAGTATGATGAAGGAGAGAGAGAATAATGAAAAGTATTAAAATTATGCTCATGATGAGAGTATGATGAGGAAGAGAGAGAGAGTAATTGAAAACTATTAAAATTATGCTCATGATGAGAGTACAATGAGGGGGAGAGAGAATAATTGAAAACTGTTAAAATTATGCTCATGATGAGAGTATGATTAGTATTATAAGAGATATGATGGAGTGATGGGAATGAAAATTATTAAAATTATCAGAAATTATGAGAGCATGACAAGATGATAATAAAAACTTATTAAAATTACACTATTATGAGAGCATGATGAGATGATAATAACAACTTATTAAAATTATACTATTATGAGAGCATGATGAGATGATAATAACCACTTATTAAAATTACACTATTATGAGAGCATGACGAGGGAGAGAGAGAATACTTGAAATTGAAATGAGTGAGAGGGACAGAAGGAACTTACGTAGAGAGAAAGAAAGGTTCTCCTATTTGAGAGGAGAGAGAGAGAGGACCAATTGATGCTTTGTTTAAACGGGCCAATGGGGTATTTATTAGGGTAAGGCTTAATTACACTTGACGCATGACATCCATGTGTCATTTTTCTTATTTGAATAATAGCTACCATGAGACACTTCATCATGATGATGGCCATCATGAGACACCTCACCCTAGTCATGAGACACTTATATTTTATTTTCCTTTAATTTATCGTTTTTTTATAATATATTAATAATAAAATAAAATAAAATAGTAATACTAGTAACAAAATAATAGTAATAATAGTAATAAGAATAATAGCAATAATAGTGATAATAAAGTAATAATAGTAAGAATAATAAAAAATAAATAAATGAATAAAGGCCTAAATTTAATTGATGGTCTATGAGGTTACAATACACCATGGGACCACCATTATACTTGCACTTTTTTTGCATCAAAAAAATTATAAATTAAAGGAAAATGAAATATGAGGTCTCGTGATTAACGTGAGGTGTCTCATGATGACCATCGTCATGATGAAGTATCTCATGGTGGCTATTATTCAAATAAGAAAAGTGACACAGGGATGCCATTTGTCAAGTGTATATTAAGTCCTACCCTTATAAATACCCCATTGGCCCCTTAAACAAAGCATCAATTGGTCCTCTCTCTCCTCTTAAATAGGAGATCATCTCTCTATCTACATAAGTTCCTTCTCTCTCACTCATTTCAATTTCAATTATTCTCTCTCCCTCGTCATACTCTCATAATAGTGTAATTTTAATAAGTGGTTATTATCATCATCTCATCATGCTCTTATAATAATGTAATTTTAATAAATTGTTATTATCATCTCATCATGCTCTCATAATAGTGTAATTTTAATAAGTTTTTATTATCATCTCATCATGCTCACATAATTTCTCATAATTTTAATAATTTTCATTCCCGTCTCTCCCTCGTCATATCTCTCATAATACTCATCATACTCTCATCATGAGCATAATTTTAATGGTTTTCAATTATTCTCTCTCCCTTATCATACTCTCATCATGGGCATAATTTTAATAGTTTTCAATTACTCTCTCTCTCTCTCATCAGACTTTTATCATGAGCATAATTTTAATAGTGTTCATTATTCTCTCTCTTCTTCATCATACTTTCATCATGAGCATAATTTTAATTGTTCTCATTATTCTCTCTTCCTCGTCATATCTCTCTCATAATGATACTAATGATGTTCTCATTAAGTCTTAATTTCATGACATTCTCATATATTATAGTATAATGATTTCATTCTCGAATATCATTGTATTTTATTCTCATATCATGCATATATTAAATTTATAATATTTTTCTCTCATACCATCCTCATATATGATATTATTCTTATATCATCCCCATATATTATATCATTGTCAATCTCAGAGTATTCCCATAATAGTATTTTCATTTCCATATCATTCCATATATTATATTATTATAATAGTATGTTCATTTTCATAACATTCTCACGCATCATCCTCTCATAATTTGAATAACATACTCACGAAGTATTATTTTCTCATAACGATATTATTATTTTAATGATTTTGTAATATTTCCTCTCCCTTATGGACATATTCTCTCTCTATAAAAAAAAACTCATTTGACCTCTTGTCCCACACCTTTAGCGGAACGCCAGTAATCTCGATCAAACTCGGATCGCAATAGCCATATACCCATCTCGTGACCTATAAATGTAAGTGACCTTATTCTCCTGAAAATTAGACCTCTTTTAATAAAATTATGATATTCTGTACATCACTTTTATAAGTGTTATGCGTAAATGATTTCATTTTCTTGTAAAGTAGAACTGGTAATTCTTCTTTTAGTAAAATTGTGAGATTTTCCTTTTATTGTTTTGAATATTTAGACACTGTAAAATTCATGTGCAAATGACTTCATTCTCCTATAAAATCATTATTCGAAAAACTGATATTTCTGCACCTGATTGTAGTATTGCCGCTACTGATTCATGCATTTCTGTATTTCATTGTATTTTGTCCGTCTGAACACTCTCTATTCCTGTGAAATGATTATTTACGTATTTGCATTTCCATAAATAGTGATAATTCCGTATTTAATTTTGAGTTCCCATAAGAGTTCTTCTATTGATACTAGACTATCTATCATGTTACATTTCAAGAATGTCTTTCCGAACGGCTACCTTTCTGAAATTATTGCCCAAAATGTTTGACTAGCTACTTATAGATATTTCAATGAAAGTGATTATTACTAATTGGTTCAAGTGAATTCACGTTAAGGATTTCAATGATATTTTAAATATATGATACTGTTGTTTTCTAATGTTTAAAGAGTTCCAGAGATAATTTAAGTATAAGTAGACCTACGTGGTACGTCGGTGAGGTATGATTGG
Organism: Amborella trichopoda; assembly: GCF_000471905.2. Next base: position 614,014 of record NW_006497454.1, read on the forward strand.
ACCTGCAGGGATTAAGTGGACCTATCCGGTACGTTGGTAGGGAATAAGTGGACTTATTCGGTATGCCGGTGAAGTATGATTGGACCTGTAGGGATTAACTGGACCTATTCGGTACGTTGGTAGGGATTAAGTGGACTCATCCGGTACTCCGGTGAGGTATGATTGGACCTGCAGGGATTAAGTGGACTCATCTAGGACGTTGGTGGGGTATATAGGCGACCTACTTGGGACGCGAGTAAGGTGTTTTATGAAATCTCTTGAATTATGCATTTATGTCAAAGTGTTTGTATGTAGCTCAATCCTTGGGATTGTATTAAATTGTGTGTTTCTGAACTTAAAACTGTTCTTCATGTATGTTCCTCTTCGTATTGTTTTAATATGCATTCTTTTAAAAACTATTACATTTTCCAATTATTAATTTAGGATAGTGACGGTCACTTACTGAGTAGTCAAGCTCATCAAACTATTGTGAATTCTTTTCAGAGTAATGGTAGGCTTATCATGCGTTGTACAACAGGAGTAGCTTGGGAGAAATTGTAATCAGGATCAAATATTTTTGTAACTTTTGTTCTATCAAAATTGTAAATGTATGAACCTTCATGTTAACATAAGTTGAAAGTGTACTTTGTATAGTTGGGAAACTTCTGAATGGACCTTCCTGTTAATATTAGTTGTGAGTAGAACTTGTACAAATTTTTAGAAATGGAAAAATCCTGAATATATATATAGTGTATAAGAATAGCCTGTTGCACCTCATGAATGCTAGTAAACTTGGGGTGTGACAGGACCCCTCGGTTTAAGAGGTATCTTAGGGACTTCAAGATCTTATTTACCTTTTGAGCACCTCAAACGACACTTTTATCTCTTGATAGGGCAGGGATGGTATGGGCTCTGATCTCATTGCAAATTGTCAGTGGCTTCCTTCTTTCAAAGTGTACCCCAATGAGCGTATCCTACTCCCCTAGTCACCCACAAAAGCATGGTTGCCCTCCACACCACCAAAGGTTCAAGCCGTCAGCTTGGTGGTTCTGACCAAGCGAGCCTTTTGCACTCAGTTGCAGTGTAGAGGGTCCCTCTACCAAATCCTTGTATCATGTGTAAGAGTGAAGAAGAATCGGTCGACTATTTGTTCCTACACTGCCTGGTAACATGCAAAATTTTGGTGTCAATATGTGGTGGTATGGGTGGGATTGGGTCACCTCCCCTCCTTTAACATCCTTGGGTCTATTTTTTGTGGAGAGCTATGATTGTAGCAATGATTTGGAGCATATGAATTGAATGAAATACTTCAATTTTGGAGGCATGTATGTCCCATACAATGAAAATGGTTTACAAATTTGTCAATAATGTCATTTTCTTGGATCGGAATCATAATTCTTTCTAAAGCTTCTACGTGAAAGAAGCTTAATCATACCGGAGGCTCCCCACCAAGTGATGCCAACCATTAATGGCCTATCACAAGCCTCCTCCCACATGCCAATTGCATCCCCTCTTTTTTCAAAATGGTTTACGAAATTGTCACTAATGTCATTTTTTGGGATTGGAATCATAATTCTTTCAAAAGCTTTTACGTGAAAGAAGTTTTAATCATATCGGAGGCCCCCCACCATATGATGCCAACCATTAATGGCCTATCACAAGCCTCCTCCCACGTGCCGGTTTCATCCCCTCGTTTTTCAAATTGTCCATTGCCTGCTAGTTGGTCATCCCCTCTTCAATGGCCACCTGCACCTGGTAGACATGTGGCTTCCACCTCGTCCTCGTAGCTTGCAGATTTCCCACCCATCCAGCCGTCCAACCCTAATCGCGTCCCCCCTCCACCCCTCCCCCCCCATCTTCTTTCAGTGAACAATTGGCACCGCCCCTTATAGGCCTTTCCCTCCCCCTGAGACCAACTTTATCGACACCCTTCCCCATTCCTTACCTTTCTCATCCTTGATGTCCTCTCCCTCTACCATTTCTTCCCCTCCTCTTTTACCAGAAGTAGATAGCCCCCCCCTCTTCGGTCTCAATGGCTGCTTCTGTTCTTGTTGCGGATTTGGCAGTACTTCCCAGAACCCCTGTTGAAGACCTCGCCGACGCTTCCTCTTTGCCTCCCTCCACCCCTTCCCTTGCAAAGCTTCAACTCCCAAGTGAATCGCCTGGCCCCACAACTCATGGCAAAGTCAGCCTGTCCACCCTCTTTGACTTCATCACCTTTTCCCCGGAACCACAATCCCTGGAAGCGAAGCTGTGCCCTTCTTTGGCGAGCCTCTCTTGGACTCACCAGTGACTTTGGCGTTCCCCTCCTCCGCGACTGCCTTGGCACCCATCTTGGTTCCCCTTTCCCCCTCTCTTCCTCTCACCCTCTTGCATCAGCCTCATTCGGCTCCCCCTTCCCCCCGCCTAAACTTCTAACACCCTTATCCTATCCCCCTCGATGTGTGCCCCACTCCACCCCCTTTTGGTTCTCTTCGCCTATGCCCCCATCTTTCCTGTTCTACCCCCATACCCTCTCTATCTTATTGCCTCCCCCCTCCTTTTCTTTTTGGAATCCCTTGTTCTCTGTAATCCCCTCCCTTTCTCCCCCTCTTGACCCCACCCTCTCCCCACATTTGTTATCACACCCTAATTCTCTTGCCCCTCTGCCCCTTCCATCCCCTCCACCTCCCACGTCAGCCCTTTCCCACTTCTCTCCTCTCTCCTCGCCTTTACTAGCATATAACCCCTCTCCTGGCCTTACTCTTGATGCCCCATCCTCCACAGGTCAGATCCCCTCTAGCTCACTAGAGAGCTCAAGCACGCTGCCCATGCCCTACTTCAGCTACATCCAGCTTTGTCGACAAGGTAGATGACGCCCAAGGCAACATCCTTCAGGTTATGGAAGTCATAGGATTCCGCTATGATGGCCCAGAGGAAGACATTAGAGCTTTCATTGAGGAAGACGTCACGGCTCACATAATGAACCAAAAGCCCCAACAGCCCTAAACCCTTAATCGTGTGCTCATGCGCCTCACGACATGGACTGCCGCTTCAACAACAATGGACACCTCTGCTATTCTGGCCATGCCAGTAGATCAGGCCCTTAGGCGATCCCCCAGACTGGCCACCTCCTCCCGCAGCCTCCCATGAAGATTCTCACATGAAATGTGAGGGGCCTAGGTGAGTCCCAAAAATGCCTGGTTGTTCGCCAATTTTACTCTCTTCCCCACCCTTCGTCAAAGAGAGGCAAATCCTTGACTAGGCACTGGTCACACATGATGTTATTCACTCTAGGCACCAGTCCAACGTGCTAGGAGTCATCATCAAGATTGACTTGGAAAAGACATATGACCACATTGATTGGGCTATCCTTGACGAAACCATGGCCAAATAGGGTTTGGATGCCATTGGAGAAAATGGATGAGGGGTTGTATCTCTCACCCTTTCTTCTCGATTCTCATCAATGGCACCCTGTAAGATTTCTTTCTTTCTTCTCGAGGTCTTCCTTAGGGAGAACTCCTATCCCCCTTCCTATTCGCCATAGCCGGAGAAGTCTTCAGTAGGTCACTCAAAAGGATGTACCTCCATGGGCTGGTAGATGGTTTTTAGCTTGATAGCAATGGCCCTATGACAACCCATCTTCAATATGCAGCCAACACACTTTTGTCTTGCAGTGCCAATCCTCTCCAGATTGATCATCTGCTCCTTTTCTTTAGCTGCTTTGAACTAGCAATTGGCTTTGGGGTCAATATGGCCAAGATGAGGATAATTGGAGTGGCCACCAACTAGCAGACCATCAATATTTTGGCGGCCAGGAGGGGATGTGGCATTGACTTCTTGCCAACCTCTTACCTTGGGTTGCCATTGTGTAGTGGTAAACCCAAGATCGCCCAAAGGAGTCACCTCTTTGATAGATTCGACCGAAAATTGGCTGGGTGGAAAGGCTGCTTTCTCTCTGCAGCGGGCCGCCTCACTTTCATTAAAGCAACCTTGTCCAATGTCCCCATCTTTCTAATGTCCATTGTTCACATCCCTTCTCAGATCGCCTCTAGGCTTGAATAACTGATGAACAATTTTCTTTGGTCCGGGGTCGGTGATAAGATGAGATGCCATCTTGTGTCTTGGGATAGAGTTTGCTGTCCTAAACACCATGAGATTAGGCATTTGGAGCCTGAAACTGTGCAATCTAGCCCTCATGGGCAAGTGGTGGTGGTGGCAGTTAGCCACCCAAAGTGGTCACCTGTGGCAATCTGCCATCCGCCACAAATATTGCTTGCACCCATCTGATTGGATGCCTACCTGCAACCCAATATGGTAGGGCCTCAGTTACCTGGAAATCCATTTTCCGCAGCTTGAACCCCTTCAAACGTTTGGTTAGATTTTGGCCCCGGAGTGGATATAGAGCGACCGACCTGTGGATTGGGGATGTCCTGCTCAAAGACTAGTTCCCTCACCTCTTCTTGGTGGTCCGCGACGCCGATGTCTCAATTGCCCACTCTTTCCGTACTGTTGGGCTATCTAGATCGTGGTCTCCTGATTTCAAGAGAGCCCTCACCGATGTTGAGATGGATGAATTCCTAGAGCTCTCTTCTTTGCTGCAGCCCACTTTCTTTCCTCTTCATGGGGAAGGCAGGCTCATTTGGTCCCCCTCGGCAGCTGGCATTTTTCAGTGGCCTCATTCCATCTTATAACCTTCTACCCACCCTAATCGTCTCAGCCCCTTCCAACCTTATCTCGTCAAAGGTCCGTTTCATTCCCCCTCGCCTCCATTTGTTCATGTGGTTAGTGCTTGCTGAAAGAGTCCTCACCCTAGACCTCATTCAAAGAAGAGGGGTGCCTCTCCCTAACAGATGTGTGATGTGCCGAACTGAGGCTGAGACCAACTCACATTTATTTATCCATTGCGACACGGTCACAGAACTCTGGAGAAGCATCCTTTAGTTTTTTCACTATACACGGGTCACCCCTAGGTCGGTCCTCCACGTACTCTCTTCCTTTTCTTTTGGCCCATGGGCCAAATCTAGTATTCTCCTTTGGTATGCATCTGTAGCGGCCACCTTGTGGGTCATCTGAATCGAGCGCAACAATAGGACTTTTTTTATGAGAAGTGTCCTTGACCATTACCTTAAAGGCCAGGGTGAAGGAAACTATGATCTTTTGGGCTCTGGATCACCCGACCTTCAAACACTTCTCCCACTCTGACTTCATGCTGAATAAGGAGTTAATGTTGCTCCTTAGACTTTACTGGATCCCTCCATCTTCGTTTTGGCGTCCCCCCATTCTTGGCCAAATAAAGCTAAACTTTGGAGGTTACTCGCTAGGCAGGCCTGCGGGGATTAGAGGTACCATGAGCGACTACGAGGGTCTAACCATCTTCTCCTTTTCTAGAGCCATTGGGGAAACTGACTCCACCATAGCTGAGACTTTGGCCCTCGTAGAGGGAGTCAGGATCCTCGACTGCAGTTGGGAAACTTTGTTGCTCATTGAGGGAGACTCAAATGTTATATCATGGGCCTCTGGCCAAGCCCCTACCCCTTGGAGATTGGCCCATGTTTTTGACGAGACCGAACATAGATGCAGGGGCTAAGAGTCTCATGGAAACACGTTTGACGCGAGGCGAACGCATCTGTAGAAGCCTTAGCCAAATAATGTGCTAATCCCAGATAGAGACTATTCTCTCACCCTTGACTCTGACGTGCCCTTTTTTGAGAGCATTAAGATGTATAGACATGCCATTTTTTGAGAAGCATGAACGTTGTCATGTTTTGTTTTTTTTTTAGTAAGGTTAACTATTATATTAATAATATCAAAAAGTACAGACTGAAGGGGTTCCTCGAGGGGAAGCCCAATACAACCTGTAGGGGTTCAGAAAAGAAAAAGAGCAGTTCTAGTCCCTAGGGGTCAACTCTTGGGTTCAATAGCACTTTTGTAGCCCCGGAGTGTTAGAATAGGCTCCCTCCTTGGCTAGGAGGTTTGCATCCGAGTTGACTTACTGATAGACATGGCACCATATGATTGGAATCTCCTTCAACCACCAAGGAAGACCTCCAATTGTTGTTAAAACTTTTCAAGCCTTTAAGCAGGGCACTTGCTTCAGCCAGGGTAGAGTTTGCAACACCGATAGTGTAGGAGAAGGCAAGCAAAGTATGCCCCCCACTGGTCCTAAAGAGGCCTCTCTGGTCCTAACGAGGTCTCCAATTCCCGAAGGGCCAGCGTTCCCAATGGACCAGCTATCAAAGTTTAGTTTGATGGAACCTAGTTTCAATGGCTTCCACCAAGATGCCCGTGAAGTTCTGGGACGCGACGCAAAGAGAAGGTTTTTCCAATTCCTATGGAAGTCAGTAAAAGAGTAGTCATAAAACAATTTGTGGTTGGAAGCCCAAAGGGGCACTAAGTTCGTGACTTTGTTAGCCAACACCGCTATTAAGGATCTCGCTCCGCTGAAAATTCTGTGATTTCTTTCAATCCATAGCACCCAAAGGGTGGCAGAAACGGATGGCAGAAACGGATGCTTTCCAAAGCTCTCGTCCTGCCCTAGGCCAAGGCGAAAAGAGGTAGGCTTGGAACAAATGTGGGATTGAGCTTGGGGTAACCCACGAGTACTGAAAGAGGCGTAATACAACTGTCCATAAGCTTCTAGCAACCCACATTGGAGGAACAAGTGAGCATTTGTTTCCTCCTCCTCCAAGCACATTGCATATCTATTGGGGCACTGCATTCCTCTCCTTTGGAGGAGGTCCACCGTCAACACCTTCTCGTGAATCGCTATCCAACAAAAGACTTGGATCCTAGGGGGTGCAAAGGTGTTCCAGGCTTTAGATAAAATGGTGGGACAAGGGCCAGCAGCTACGGGGTTCGACAAAAGGGTGGTGTAGTAAGAAGATACTGGGAAGGTCCCCATGGGGGAAGGTTCCCAAATGATCCTGTGTTCACCTGAAACAGGGAAGAACACTGATTGGAGGATTATTGCTAGGGCCCCGAAGTCATCAAGCTCATGGTCATTGAGAGCCCCCCTGACATTTGGCGATTAGGTTCGAAGAGCGCCTGCGAGACCAAAATTTTCAGCCACAATCGAATGGATATCACTTGCTAACCGATAGAGGTTAGGAAACTGTTCTCGCAATGGTCTGCGGCCCACCCATTTATCATCCCAAAATAATATCCTTGACCCGTTCCTTGGGCGAAAATGTATAAAACCAGAGAAATGTTAATTGCACCTTAAGACTGATCTCCAAAACCCGGAGATGGCTCCATTAATCCTACAGGTGGGAGTCCAGTGATCGACCCCATAGCAGTATTTATGCAATGCACAATCCTGACATTAGCTAATTCAAGAGTACTGGAAAAGAGTTGCTCATAGACTAACTACAAATACCCATATACAACAATGGATGAGCGCAATATGGTACATGGGACTTAGAAGAACATGACTAAGAAATACAATAAGAGAGAAGATTCCTTGAAGAAAAGGTATTAAAGGATGCAACGACGTGGCTAAATATCAAGAACTCAACCCCAGATGCTCTGGGTGCAGAAGGGAATCATCGTCGTCAAAGCTTTTTCCCAACTAATTGGGGTCGATTACACGAATCATGGTCCACCTTCAGGATTCATGATAAGTTTTGGCAAAGTTTTACGTTGGCTGCCTATCTAACACAACCCAGCATTTTTACCCGAACATGGGACGGGTTAAGGGAAAGTTTAAGGTCCTCACCCTTCTTAGACCATGGGTGCGGAAGGGAATAGATTTCCTTAATCATGGATTTTAATTGAGCCAAGGTTAAAATCCAAATTATGTGTTGGTTGAAACAGTGTATAAAGGGCACCCAAAACACCTAGGTGGTGCCCTGAGACACCAAGGGATAGTGGCGCCCCTCTTAAATGTGAATATCAGAAACCCCAATTTTACCAGTTAATGAAACCCTAAATTTTTATTTTTTATTTAAAAAAGGATAAAAATAAGTTTCATTTTTGTCTATCTATTGATTCATAGTGTCACTTTTGTACAAAACCCAAGTTATCTAATCCTTAATTTTCATTTTTGTTGATCTATTGATTCATAATGTGAATTTTGTATAAAACCCAAGTTATCTAATCCTTAACTCGTCTACTTGGATGCTCATATGTAGTAGAAACATATTTTTTGTTTAAGAACCCCAGTTTTCTGATTTCTGAGTCTTTCATCATTTGTTTATATTTATAGTATTCATTTGTGGTGATTTGTAGTGTAAAATTCTGTTCTATGGACCTTTTGATGTATTTACAGTGTAAAATTGTAAAGATCCCTTATTTCTGTCTTTGAGATCTGATTTTGTTTACATTATGGATATGCCCCCAACTTTGATTGAGAATGAACACTTTCAGGCTCAGCACATTTTTTGTGTTTTTGAGTAAAAATATGGTTACTAGGCAGAAGATAATGTTTGGCCCAACTCCCTTTTTCCTGTCTAGGGGCAGCTCATGCATGATGCTTCATTTGGTCCTGATCAGGCCACTTGAAACGGGTAGGATCATTTGGGAAACCTTCTTATTCTTGCCTCTTTAATCAGGTTTCTACACGTCTTTATTCGACTATAACCTGATTGAACTGTCAAGTCTGATTTTGTCTCCGTTTGGAGTGTCTGTATTGTGGTTGTGACTGTGATATACTGACTCAACTATGCCACTCCTTGGGAACACTAAATCCGTGAGGGACCAACCTCAATGAAGCACCCTCAAAAAGAGGTGCACTATGCATCTGGAGAAGATTGTAAACTTTAAAAAGCAGACAAAAGCACAAGAATATTCCCTCCTTCCATTTACATCATTGTAACAAGGGAAACCATCTTCTCAAACTAACACTCCTCAAGGGCTTAGTCATAACCGTAACACACCATGGCATACCATTCTAGATAGTCCACATGAAGTGCCAGCCATGGTCAACCCACTCTTGGTTAATGCTCTGCAAAATGATCTGCTTGGACTTCGGATGTTTTGTAGAATAATTATCCGCTTTCAAATAGTGGTGGTTTTGTGAGTGGTTGGAATTGGGCCATAGCAGGTTCCTACCATCCACTTGTGGAACTCTGCACACCAAACTAGTCCTTAAAAAACACATGATATTCTTAGTATTGTTTGGAAGAATCAGTCATTACCTATTCATGTTTCATTCATATACTGGTGATGTTCGTTCATCTAGAGTCTCGTAAATCCATTTAACCTTTTAATTTGCATAGATGCCTAATATATTTGGAAATGCCTAAATCCTAATGTATTTGTAGTTTTCTAGTATAGAGCCTTCTTGTGACGAATCCATGTACTTGTCTATCTTGAAAATGTTTGAGAAAGAGAGAGTAAATCGGTGAACATCTTCATCTTTTCTCCCAGGTGTCAAGCCCACCACTAAGTTCAATGATCATATCAATGCTCCAAATCTGTTAACGACATCCCCTGAGGGCCTAAAGAACAGTGACCCAGAGGAAAATGTGGATTTAATATTCGATGACAGTGACGGAAAGAATGACAAAATGGAAGCTATTACACAAGATGCCAACCTTAACAATTCCAATGCCCATAATCAAAACGATACAGATGATGAGATTGCAGATGTGGACTTGAGTGATGATGAGGCTGACAAGGGGCCTAATGCAGCAGAGGCGCTGAGGGCCCAAGTGTATGCAGCTGAAGAGAGTGAAGGAACAAGCTCGAGTTCGAGTGGGAGTAGTGGAAGTGGAAGTAGTGGGAGTGGGAGTGGAAGCGGGAGTAGCAGTAGTAGTGATAGTGAAGGTAGCGATGATGATTCAGTCAGTGTTGGGGCATAATCTTTTTTTTCTTCTTCTTTGTTTGGTCAGGAGTCGTGATGTGATTGAATGAGCGAGAAGTGGGGGATTTTCTTAATTACCTTTTCTTTGGGAAGTTTTGGTGGGAGTGTAAATAGTATATCTATATAGTTTCTTCTAACTTCTTGTATATGAAGTATGGGTGGGGATTTATATTTTTTGTTTTTGTTTGGTGAATGGTGTGTGGGGAACTTCTTGAGAGGCGACCTAGTCAATGATGCTCGACTTCGAGGTTTTGATGGAAGTCATGCACTAGTGCTTGTTTAATGGTCCATTGTGTGTGGGTGTGATGTTTGAAAGCTCATGCAGATTGGAGGGATAGAGAATTGGGCACTGAATGGGACAGAGCAACCTATTTTAAGTTGTAATATGAAGCACCTGGTAAATTTTGAATGAGGCCATCGGATATCTTGGTCTTTCTGGCGTAAATGATATAGTAATATCTCTCTCTCTCTGACTCTGGGTTTGTGGTTCTTTGAAACAGAGGTTAGCCATCCTGGGAGCTTAATAATGATTTTTGTCCGTTGCACACCTGCAAAAGGGCTCGTTCTTTTGTTCTATCTTGGCAGAGTCACAAATGATAAGGGTTTTGAGCTCATATATTTAACTATTTATTTATGCCTGGTTTGATGAAGTCTGCAAAATGTTGTTTATGTAAAGCGGAACTTCATGGCAAAAATTGGAATTTCCATTTATATGCTGTTTGTCCTGCATGGGAAACTAGATTCACTATTTCACATAAAATTTGCAATAATGGACCTCCATCTGCCATGTCACAACCCTCTTTCATCTACTTCTTTTTCCTAATTCTGGTTGTTTTTTCGTATCATATTTTTGTGATACCTATGTTACCATTCACGGTTGGTTTTCCGGGAATCCATCTCCAAGAAGGGGATTTCCATGAACTTGTCAATTTCCCACTTTTGGTTTTTGAAAAAAATCCCCGTGGGGTATGTCATTATATAGAGGAAAAAGTCTATATAATGTTGCAACCTTAAAATGTAGAATTACATATGCACCTCCAAATTATATCGGAAAAGGTTGTTTTAATGTTTAAAAACCATCTAATTGATCATCTCGACATCGAGATGTATGAATATGAAAAAAAAGGATTTTGAGTCTTAGAAATAGTGCATCTTGCAACATATTATTTAAGACCGTTCATTTTCAAGATTTTCATATGTTTATCGATCTATTTGATTTTAACAATTTTTGGAGTTTGAAATTTTATAATTAGAGATGAAAATAGATTTTAAGATAATCTTAAGAACTTTTTTCACCAAAATAATTAATTTGGAAGTGCACCTTAATTGGATTGTATAAGGTTGCAACCATATAGAAACCATATCCATATATAAAATGAGTCATTATACATTGTTTAAGGTTGCAACCTTATAGAAACCACATCCTTATATAAAATGAGTGATCATACAAATTGTGGCAATCTCTACTGATTCATGGGAAAGTGGTTCATACCTGGGGAGGGTATGAAGCCAATTTCTCTCTCCCTCATGGAGAGACATTTCCTACTCAAATGTGATTGAAGCTTTTCAAGGGAATGCCAAACAAAAAAATAGGGTGCTTTTATGCTACCACTAAACCTAATGATCATATCAACGAACTCAAAAGTTCTGCCTAATCTTGGCTCATATATGGAACTGCGATTATGGAAAAGAATGATATGAAGAACATCTAATTTAAGAGAAACTTAATCGAAGCTTCTTGTGTGATTGGTAGGAGCGATGTGTTGCTGACATAGACCTTCTGTTCTATATTTTGGAGAGTAGGGTAGTTGAAGGTTTGAGGCATAGTCCTGTGACAATTATTGTTATTGGTATGGGGATAATATTGGAAATGAATTTTTATAGACATTTTCTCATTGGTAGAGCCGAGGCTCTAAACAATCTAAGTAAAGCGTATCCTTCAAATAGTGTCGAGAAATGTGGTTACAATACTGTAAATCTTTGTGCCTTAAAATATATTTTCATTTTTATAATAAATTTAAAGCTTCAAAGTTAATGCAGATCAATCAGATCTATGAAAACTTGAAAATCGTGAAAATTGACGGTAAAAAAATGCATTACAAGATGCACTATTTCCAAAACTTAAAATCTATTTTTTTCTCATGTCCACGTATCTTGATGTCCAGATGATCAATTTGAGCATCAAAACAACCTCTTCTAGTGAAATTTTTGACGTGGGCTCTAATTTGATTGTTAAGAGCCTAAGCTCTATATAAACTTTTTCCTTATCTCATTTGTCATTTTCGGCAGGATTTTTTCAAGGGAGATTAACAAATGAATTGCAATATTATTTGGTATGAAGTAGATGTCAATTGAGATTTTTGAGTAGTAACATGAACTCAAATTATACAAAAAAAAAAAAAAAAAACTTAAAAAATCGTATATATGGTTATGTTTAAAAAAGGTTTTGGAAAATTATTAGAAATATACTTTAATTTTCGTCTAATTGAAAAAAAAGCCCCAAACTTTCATAAACCTCATCTACACTCTTTTTTTCCCTTAATTTTGATATTTTTTGACCAAAATAGCCTTCACGGTAGTCATATTATTGTAATGGCTACTGCATTACGGTACTCTAAGTACCGAAATGACCGTGCTAAGCATTATGGTAATACAACTACTGTTAAGGCTATTTTGATAAAAAAAAAAGCTAAAATATAGGAAAAATTGTATTGACGAGGTTTATGAAAGTTGGTTTTTTTTTTTTCCAATTAGGCAAAAATTAAAGAGTGTTTTTGATAATTTTCCATTATCAGAAATATACCTTAATTTTCGTCTAATTGAAAAAAAAACCCCTCAACTTTCATAAACCTCGTTCACACCCTTTTTTCTTAATTTTGGTATTTTTTGACCAAAATAGCCTTCACGGTAGTCGTATTACTGTAATGACTACCACATTATGGTACTTTAAGTACCATAATGACCATGCTAAGCATTACGGTAATACGACTATCGTTAAGGCTATTTTGATCAAAAATGCCAAAATCGAGGAAAAAAGGGTGTGGACAAGGTTTATAAAAGTTTATGGTTTTTTTACCAATAAGGCAAAAATTAAAGTATATTTTTGATCATTTCCCAAAAGTTTTTTATGTATATGAAAATTATTTTTGATATTTTGGATCAATAATTTAAGAAAATAAAGCTATTTGAGAAAGATGTTGCGCATAGAGTTAGAGCTGGGTGAGAGAAGTGGCGAAGTGTCTCCAAAGTTTTATGTGATTGCCGCACACCTATGAAACTGAAGAAAAAGTTATATGAAACAGTTATAAGATTAGCCATGCTTTATAGGACAAAAAGTTGGTGGTCAAGAAACAATATATCCATAGGATGAGTGTGGCTGCGATGAAGATGTTGAAATGAATGAGCGGCAAGCCAAGAAATGATAGAATTTAGAATGAATACACACGAGGGAATTTAATGGTGGCTCCAATAGGCAATAAGATGAGAGAAAAGAAACTTAGGTGGGTTGGCTATAGGCAATATAAGCTTAATACAACATTGATTAGGATGACAATTTGGTTCGAGTGGAAGACTCTAAAAAGATAAAGGAAGGCCCAAAAGGACATGGATGAAAGTACCGAGGAAAGGTAACGTAACTTATGGTACAACTTGAGGGTAAAGCCTTTAATAGAGTAGAATGGTGGAACTAGATTATTGTAGTCGACCCTAAATAATAAGGATAAAGCTCAGATGATGATGATAATGATTTATATTAAAATTGAAATACTCGCAATGTTCTGACACTCGGCTTAGGCCTTAGACTCGGCTCGAATGGAGTTACTTAGTCGAGTCTGAGTGGACTTGGCCAAGTCCTACACAACACAAAAATAGGCCAACAAAAAAGAGGAAATTTGTTAAAATACTTATAAGAAAAAACTAAATATGCTATAGATATACAGGATAAAAATTATATAAAAGATGGATTATTAAAAAATTGAGTTTTACTTAAAGGGTGCAGTTTGTATAGAGCCGAGGCGCTAAACAATCAAAGTAGAGCGCACCTTCAAATAGTATCGAGAAATGTGGTTTCAATACTGGAAATCTTAGAGATAGCCCTAAAATGTATTTTCATCTTTAATTATAAAATTAAAAGCTTAAAAAATAGTATAGATTGAACAGATATTTGAAAACTTGAAAATTGACGGTCCAAAATGCATTACAAAATATACTATTTCCAAAACTTGAAATCCATTTTTTTCTCATGTGTGTGCTTCTTGATGTCGAGATGATCAATTTGAGAATATTTGGGCATCAAAACAACTTCTTCTAGTGAATTTTTTGAGGTGAGTTCTAATTTGATTGTTTTGAGCCTCGACTCTATATAATGTTTACTTGACTTAAAATACTACATAAAAATTAAAAAGAAATTAAAAAGAAAAAAGAAAAACTAAATTTTTATTTTGAATATGTTGACTGAAATATTTAATCATGTAATAAAAAAAGTTCACAAATTATCATAAAAACCTAAAAATCGCATTGAAACAGATTTCTAAATCATAAATTAGAGTTGTTTTTTTTTAAAAAAAAGTTGTGAGTTTTTAAGGGATTTCATGAAGGCCGATTCGGTGAAATAAAGACACCGTGGCAAGCTGCCAAGGTTGAGTTACGCAACCGAGTACCAAGTACACTTTGCCGAGTCCCTGAACACTTGACACTAGAAAATAATATAAATCTTTCACCACTCAAGTGGATTAATGTACATATCCGCTATCAGTTCTTTGGATACACCTTCGTTTAAAACTCACATTGTCAATTGTGCTTTCCAATTTCATTTCTGATATTGTCAGGGAAAGTCGTTTCTCAAAAAAGTAATAGAAACCTTAATTTGTTGTGACATTGATTTGACTGGATCACTATTGAAGTTCTTATTGATAAAAGACTTTATTGTGATAAAATAAAAGTTCAAAGAATCTATTGGACATAACTGACTGTGACAATGCGGGGGATTTTGAGAAGGGAATGTATTATGTGAGACCATTTATTTTTTGTACTGGAAGGTCACAATCATTTCAAGACATTAGTTTCGAAATTCAGACACTAAAAACAATGCACAAAGTTTGAAAAAAAATTTATTGAGCATTTTTACACAATCAATAGCACATCCTTAACCATTTGATTTCACATTTAATGGCTAGGAATAAGTGTGAACTCCTTGACTTAAAAGTAAATAGTTTCGTCTTATACTCTCTTTATTAGAACTACCACCTGTGTACCTTATGGTGTAGCACCACTTGCTTGTGCAGTGCATGCTCACATCCAGTTTTAAGTGAGTGCAGTTAAGTAGTTTACATCCCAAGAACTTGCACATGGCAATAGAAGGCGGAATCTTGATCGGTAATCAAATTTATTCTTCAGTATTAGAGGCGTTTTCTCAACTTAAACTACAATGTTTTACAAGCAATTTCCTAGACTAAACAGGTGGTTATTATTCTCGAATTCATTCACATTTTCGCTTTAGTGAATTCTTTGAAATGAGATTGTAATCAACTAGACAATAGGAACTGAGATTTTGCAAAGAGTTATTTGAAATAGAATGTAATCAACTAGACATAATGTGTCTGCTGTAGCATTCACACGCAGAGCATCCACCATCAGTTACCATTGTCAACAGAGATAAATTGTGGCATCAATAAAAGCTCCTTCATCAACATTCCACTGCTCATCTCCACCATCCGTGTTGGGACAGATGGTGTACGGATACACTGTATACACATCACTTGTACTGAAAATTTTCTTTCAGAGAACTCTTGGAAGTCCTTATATATGCCAAAGCATACACATAATGTATGTACTATGCCTCATCTACACACAATATCTTTGGAAACATATGGCAGATGAAAAAGAGGAAGCTGGGGTTCTAAATCATATACAGGAGAAGAGCACCACATTGGTGAAAACACATCCATCATTACTCCCCAATCCACAATGTGATACATTACATACATTGATGCAAAAAATCACAGCTTTATGCTTGTGGTGAAAATAACAGGGTTACGGCATATTAATCATCATAAGATTGGTGTGGAGCGGCTGTGCACCCTGGATCAAATGGGTCTTCAGAACCACAACAATGCCAGTATTGTAAAACACGGCCTGAATCAGGGGTGCTCATGGTCCCCCCCTTGTGTACACTTTCAAATTTTCTCTTTGTTTCTCCTGAGTTATTGGAGGCGCGAGTTAACATGAAAAGCCAATACAACCTTATGAGTTTCAATAAGTTTAGTGTTTAAAGCACTCCTTGGCAGGTGGGTGGGTTTACATATGTGTGTGAGAGAGAGAGAGCTAAGATGGGAGAATGCTTAATGCATATTCGCTGCTACAATTTATTTAACAGGTCTGCCGCAAAACTGCCAGCTTTTAGCATAGTCATTTCTCTTTAATTTGAATAAACAACCAAAAAGAGAAAAGAAAAGATGAGTCCATAAGGATTTTTGGAAGCAGAGTCCAACTTCGTGGATTTCCTGTATGAAAACATGTAACGTATTAGCACCACACAAACAGAACAGATAGAAACCTCTCTAATGGTATAAACCCCTGTAGCCTTGGGATTTGAAGCTCCTAGTCCCTCAAGCTAGACTTTGGGTTCAGCTTCCAATCCACAACTTTGAGAGAGAGAGAGAGAGAGAGTTCACAGGTTTGAGCTCTTGACATGTGACATTATTTTGCAGTTGCGGTTATTTCTAAAATTTGACGAGAACCACTAGTGTCTACATTGAATCTTGATAAAGGTGAGAATGGCATGAAAAGCCAACCACAAGTTCCCCAATATTTTGAAGACATACGAAGTTCCCGAACTTCCTTCTAGCACAACCATTGTGCCCCTAAAGTGTATGGAAGTTTTAAGATTTGGAACTTGTTGGCAGGTGATGGACATGCCAACTTAAAACTAATTAAAAAAGGAAGATATCACAACCTCAATCTTAATAAAAAATGTATTATTGTCATGGCTAAGGGTCATATTTTACAACTTGAGGCCTCAGTGTTTCTTTTATAAAAAGGTAATGAACAAGAATAGCAAAAAGGCAAAAGATACTCCCTACAGGTGTCTTTCTTAATACTACTACTATAGGTGTTGCAAGAAATCAATGGGAACCTGATTATAAACATCTTTGATATTCATTTCTCATGTTAAATCTCTTGGTGAACAGTGGCCTTATTAAACAATTTCATATATCTGGTTTTTTGTTTGCTTTGTGCTTCAACGTGTGAATGTGAGTTTCCTTTAAAAGTTGCTGAATGCAGATTTTTGGACCATATTTCAGATCAAAATGGTTAGATTCTCTATGATCCTCATGCAAGAAAACTTGAAGTTGCTCAGAATAATGACTTCTATTAAGAGTACTATAACTGACTTAGCTCCTGCTATTAATGAACCTATCTCATACCCATTCTTTCAGGAAATTGAGGCAGATCTGTTGGAGACCTGTAGTAGAAGGTATCGATAAATTGCGCATCGACTAGAGTGTTTTATATGCTTTAAAGTTTCCTACACTCAGTGAAACCAGTTAAAAGTCTTGGACAGCAGCATCAGAAAACTTATATGCCCTCCACTTCATTTAGGTCACTTCATCGCACCTCTCATACGCTTGTTTCTACTATTCAGTTTATTTTGAACCTCTTGATACATCTTTTAGATGTCACTGCTCTGCTTTTCTTTCTTCCATTAATTATATTTCATTATTGTTCTTGTTGGAATTTGGTGGGCCCCACCCCTTTGTAGGTATGGGGGCTCTTTGGATATTTGGGTTGTTGACTAAATGGATAAAGAGAGAGAAATGGGGAGGAATATATTGGATTACTGAAGAATTCAAAATATCATGGGAAGGGGAGAGAGATGTTGTAGGGATCCCCACGTGACTTTTTCTCTCTATTCTCTTTAGCATTGGGAAACTTTGAGAGAGAGATTGCTACTCCAAGCAAGGACACTACAGATCCAGGTAAAGGCCCAAAGTGCACTTTCTATTCTTTTTTCTTTACAGTTTTTTACCTATATAGTTCCATTTATAAATAATTAAATATTTATCTAAATTATAAAATATTATACAGCTGCATGGTGAGTATTATATGAAAGTGAGACACCAAAGCTACAACGTCTCGCTATTCGAGTGTTGAGTCTTATATGTAGCTCATATGGTTGCGAATACAATTGGAGTACATTTGAGCATGTAAGTCCTTAATCTTTATTTCTTGGATTTTAATTTTCAATTTTCTAAAATCTAACTTATCTAAAGTGTAAAAGTAAAAACAGAAAAATAACACCTATTATTTTTGCTTGTTTCCTTGTTTTGTACCACAAATCCATACCAAAAAAAGAAATAGGTTGGAGCAGAAAAAGTTGAATGATTTGTTTATGTGTGATATAACGAGCGGGCTTAGGGAGAGGTATCAAAAACGCATGGACCTCAACTCAATTCGATTGTATGAACCTGATGTTGATTGCACAAGTGAGTGAACCATGGATCCACAAGTAGAACATGTGTTTGAGGATGAGGATGAGGATCTTACTTGGCTTGATGCCGAACTAGCCACAAGGGTTAATGAAGAAGTACATCGTAACACTTGAGCATAAGAGATAGAACTGGGTCCAATCACACATCCGCACCAGAGATCGAGGAGGAGGAGGCTAACTCAGAGGAGATCGAGGAAGAACAATATGTGGAGGCTGAGGATGATAGTGATGATGATGATGCATATGGAGATTCTCTAGATAATTTGCATGATTAAGATATGAGATTTAGAGTCACAAGACTTGAGAAATGATGATGATTTGTCTGGACTATTAATCTCTTTAATTCTTCATAGACTTTTAGTTTGTAACTTTAAAGTTTGTAGTTGCAAATTTGTGATTATAGTTGCTGAATGTTTATGAAGTTAGTTCAAGTTTTTAGTTTCTATTTTCTACTGTCTTCTATGATCTATCAGCGATAGTAGATACATAATCTCTGACAGTTGATACTTTTGGAGTTAATGAATAAATTAAATATCTACTATCGCATAAATCACCTCCATATCTCATAGCCCTTTGGCTGTTCCATGTATATCTCTTCCTCCATATTCTCATTAAGGAACAATGTCTTAACGTCCATTTGGTAAAGTTTCAAGTCCAAATGCTCTACAATGGCAAGTATGAGGTGATTGATGCTATTCTCACGACCGGTAGTCCACACCCTTAGCCTAGGTGAACCCTTTTGCCACTAATTGGGCTTTGTACTTGTCTATAGTTCCATCGGCCTTTCTCTTAATTTTTAGAACCCACTTGTCCCTGATGGCCTTTCTACCAGGAGGAAGATCCACAAGTTCCCAGACTCAGTTCTTCTCTATAGATCCAATCTCTTCATCCATTGTGGCAACCCACTTGCTTACATTAAACGAACTCAATGCTTCCTGATTCATCCTCATCAATGGAGATGTAGGTTAGACCTTCCCCTTTGATCTCAAAATGTCTCTGGGGAACTCTACCACATGCACTTCTACGTGGTTTAGGAATGAGTGGTGGTTCACTCCCACTATCCTCAATGTCCATGGGAATACTTCTATTGTCATCTAGTAGTGGAGGAATTTCCTCACCACTCTTCGTATGAGCACCAGCCATCTCATATAGGTTTAGTGTCAACCTAGACCTTTTCTTGCTAAGGAACTTGTCTCAATAAAGTCCACATCGCAGGATTCGACCTTTTTCAAGCCACCCTCTTCAGATTCGTAACATAGGACATACCCTTTTGAGTTGTTAGGATATCTAATGAAAATACACTTAGTGAACCGCTTATCTGTTTTATTGGTCAACTGAGCTGGTATATGCACCAACCCAGTTGACTCCCATGAGCACAAGTGTGATAGGTCAGGCTTTCTATCGGTCCACAACTCATAAGGGGTTTTGAGTACTGACTTCGAAGGCATCCCATTTAGGATGTACACAATGGTCAACAAAGCATTTCCCCAAAAAGTCACTGGGAGATTCTCTTGTGCCATCATGGACCTCAGCATGTCCATTAGGGTACGATTCTTTCTCTCTGCAACACCATTTTGCAGCAGAATATAGGATATCATTTCCTGCTTGTGAATCCCATGATCTTCACAAAGTTTTCTAAACAGCTCAAAAGTGTACTCGCACACCCTGTTAGCTCTGAGAACCTTAATCATCTTCCCTAACTGGTTCTCAACATCCCACTTAAATCTGCTTAAGATTTATGTGAGATCAAGTACAAATAACCATAGCGCGAGTAATCATCAATAAAATTGATGAAGTACTGGCCTTCACATTAAAGAGACCACATATATCAGAGTACATGATTTCTAAGGGTTCTTTTGATATTTGAGCTTTAAGGAATGGTTTCCTAGTAGATTTTCCATTAGACAAGGTAGGTTTACTTTGGTTAATTACCCCAAAAGCCCTTCTTTGACTTATCTTGTCATCCTATATTTACTAATGTGACCTAATTTTGCATTCCATAACATAAAATCATCATCATGCAAAGTGGAATAAGAAAAAGAGGGCAGGAATGAATCATAAATAAGAATAAATGAATAACTAAAGGAATAATCCAAATCCAAAGTAAATAATCCATCATGAAGAAAACTACCAAAAACGTATCCATTCTTGAGTTTAATTTTGAACCCTATTATCTAAACAAGAAATCAAGTGTCCTTCTAAAGAGAGCTTGGCTACTGAGAGTAGTCTCCACCTCATCCCAAGAATGTAGAGTACATCATGAAGAAACATGGTTTAACCAGATTGAAACTCCAAACGATAAGTCCCCACCCCCACCACAGCTTCTGAGGCGTTGTTTCCCATGGATATCTTCACACCTCCCACTAGAACTTAGTGAAGCTGCACGAACTCGCCTTCATCCCTCACTATGCATTACGTTGCTCTTGAATCCACCATCCAACCATTAGACAATGCATGATCAACTAGCACCTATGTGCACATATTAACAAAAACAATGGAATGATCGGTTCATACCTTTTTCGACTCATGAGCGAAATTGTTGGTTTTCCCGCAGTTGAACCACGTCAAGGCTGATTTGTCCCTTGAGCGCTCTTGCCATGCTTGCACTTGCGCTTAGTATCCTCAGCTGCCACTTCCTCTTTCTCGAGAGGAGCTTTCCCCTTCGGCTTGCCTAAAGATTTCTTACTACGATTAGGCTTTCCTTGAAAAGCGAGAATGGCAACACCGCTATCACTAGCAGAGCGGCGTTCCACCTCAAGCTCCAGATGGTGAGATAGATTGCAAATGTCTTTAACATTCTCATCATGCGTCATCATTACCTTCATCTGCTCCCAAGAAGTAGGGAGTGAACGAAGCACAGCCAAAATCTGTTGCTCTTCACTCGAAACATTACCATCAGCGCTCGGGTCACGAATCAATTGACATTTTCCTCAAATGCTCCGGCATGGAGACATTTGGCGGCATTTTATATGTTTCAAATGGCATCATGAATGCTCACTTCCTAATAGCTGAGGCACTAGCAAACTGAAGTTCCAAAGCATTCCACATTTCCCTTGCCGTCGAATAACTCTTAAACTGCCCAATCAGGTTTGTGCATACTACTTGGCATGGTAAAGCATGATCCCTTTTGAACCAATTCTGATAAGCTTCCATGTCACGACGTGCCTGGCCATTCGTGCCATCTTCAGGGGGGTTCATACTAGTGGTCCAATGTTCCAGTAACGCTTTCTCATCATGTAGCCACTGGATCTTCCTATATCACATGGCATAATTATTACCATCTAATTTTTCCCCTCTAAAGCCTCTAAAGAGGTTCGCAATCACATTTTTAGAGGCCATAACAGTCACAACACGTGAAGAAAGGAGGAAAAACACAACAAATGTCATGAATAAGGGTCTATTCACACACACGCACATTCACATACATGTATCATTGTTTTCAACACTTGCTTGAGTCTTCAAGAATTAACAAGTCATTCTTCCAAAAGGACCCCAAACGAAAATTTCGTGCAGCCATAATGGGGCCAAGGCTAGCAATCAGGATCGGGTCAAATGTAGAGATCAAGGCCTTTGACTCTCGTCATCAAGAAAGAGTTTGCATCCTAGATGTAAAAACCCACATGAAAAGCCGCAAAGAGATTGCAGTCAATATCCAAAAAGACATGCAATCACATTACGTATGCATTATCGACATCAATCACAACCACAAGATACCCCAAAAACGAATATATAATAAAGCTAGGGCCAAAAACGAATATTTTTGGTTGCGTTCCTCTTTGCAGGCTAGCCCAAAACCATACTAGGTTTGCCAAAAACAGACATTCGAGCGCAAAGTTATGGCCCTCGGAAGTTTTGAGGATGCACTGAAACAGTGCATAGTAGTGGGCGCACCAAGAACATGTGAGCCAGGGCAGCACAATAAAAGAGTGTGGTTGTGGGTGCACATCAACAGTACGGCCTCAAAGGCAGGGACAGAGGCCTCACAGTCTTTTGGCAAGGCAGCGGCATCACCAATCATAGTAAGGCCACGGCCACACAGTCTGGTAGTGCTGCTACGACCTCATATGTAGCAGTGCAGCGTCAGGGGGAAAGAAGCCGCATAGTATAATGGTGCCCCTGCTGTCTCACATAAATATATAAGGCCACAGGCGCACATTGATTGTGCGGCTACGCTGGGTCCCATTTTGAGGCCACACTTTCTAGTGTACGCCTGCGACCGCACCAGAAAACGTGCAGCCTCAGATGGTTGTATAGGCATTGCGGCCTCGCACATGCAAGTGCCCACACATGCACAAGCCCGCACATGGCTGAACGTTCGCAGTGTTCCCTGGCAGCAAGCCCGGCCGGCAGTCCATGCTGCTGGGTGTGCATCGCGCAGGTCCATTACGCAGGACCTGCCAAGTCCACACCAGGCACGTCACATGGCTACACCCCCGTGGGCATGTGTGGCCACCAGCCCATGCTGCCTGCATGCACTGCGCAAATCCATTGCACAACCACTATGGAAGAACTACGCGGGTGCACGCCAGGCACATGACCTGGCGGCACCCTAAGTGTACATGCACGACGGTCCACACGCTATCACATGGACTGCTGCGGTGGTCCCTTGCGCAGAACCACCACCGGTCCAAAGCAAGCACAACGTCCTATTTAGGCTGCTTGCGCGAGCCCTGCACACCCAAATAGCGCCCATGCATGCACAACACCCCAGAAACAATGGCAACACCCGCAAAGGCCTAACTACATCCAAAAAATCCCAAAAAAGCACAAACACAAAACCGAAAACAATTAGAAAGTGTCATTTTCTGTGTTTTCGTGTATCAACCGTACTATTTATCAGATCCGAAGGCATATTTCTACTATAACAGCTCTGATACCAAAGTTGAAAATTGAGATGAACCCAGATAGGTCATGGAAACACAAAAGGAAAGGACTGAACAGAGATCACGTAGCTTTTTGGATACTCCTGTGCAGCTTATATGACCTTTTTTAGTTTCCTCCTCCTCGTAAGCATCTCCTCCGATTTGAGAGTTTGATGATGCAACCCTAGGCCCAATCTCAATTACTAGAACTGAGAGTACAACATACAGAGTTCAAGTCCCCGAGCCATTTGATGGAGTAGCTCGAGAGATCTCACTGTTTGATCTACGGAGGTCTATTTGGGACTGACTTAGAGAGAAAAAATGCTCTATGGGGGAAAGGAGAAAAAAAAAAAAGGAGAGAGAAAGAGGCGTGTGAGGGGATCTCTACAACATCTCTCTTTCCCCCCCTTTTGGTCCCCCTTTTCAAGGGATCAACAACCACTTCCCATGATATGTTGGATTCTTTCGTTATTCAAAATATTTATCCATGTTTCTCTCTCCTTATCCATTTAGTCAACAGCCCAAATATCCAAATAACCCTCATCACCCATCTAACATGCATCGGGGATGTTCCGATTAGTTATTTGGTACGACCCTGGGGTGCATCGGATGCAACGGGATGCATGTTTATGACTGAACTAAATCCTACATAGTGTGAATTTGATGTAAATCGTAGAAGTTTATACAATTTACGTTGTGGTATGTGACTCATACCACACGTGCTTAGCAAGAACATTAATACCAATAGAGGTAGAGGTGTATAGGATGATACATGTTCCCTATTACACCGTGCAAGATAAAGCCGATCATGTAGTGACCCTGAGTGCCTTTATTGACCATGTGACTATATTAAGAAGAGGAGGCTTTAGCATGTATGATTCTGTTGGGTAAGGGCAAAGCTAGAAAAGCAATCAAGTTAAAATGGAATAATTGTAGGGCTAGGGGAAGACCATTGGCATCACATTCCCATTAATACCTAGAGAGATTCGTGTATTTTATAATGTTCATCAGATGTACAGCGACTTAAAGTTTTTACCTAAATGTTCTTTTGCAAAATGTTTTTGAAAACTATAATAATATAAGGGTGTGGTTTCCATATGGTTGCAACCTTAAATAATCCAACTAAGGCGCACCTTCAAATTTTATCATAATATATAATTTTGATGTAAAATATTCTTAAGATTATCTCAAATCTATT
This sequence comes from Amborella trichopoda, assembly GCF_000471905.2. The sequence goes on from NW_006497454.1 coordinate 638,325, forward strand.
TTCATCTAATTCTAAAATTTTGAACTCCAAAAATGGTTAAAATCAAGCAGATCTATAAACATATGAAAATCTTGAAAATAGACAGTCTAGATAATGTGGTGTAAGATGCACTATTTCTAGAACTCAAAATCCTTTTTTTTCATAGTCATACATCTTGATGTCAAGATGATCAATTAGATGGCTTTTCAATATTAAAACAACCTTTTCCAATGGATTTTTGAGGTGCATCAGTAGTTCTATATTTTAAGGTTGCAACCCTATATAAACTTTTTCCATAATATAATATAATATTTTGCAAATGGATTTCTTGGGATGCATGAGAACTACGTTTTGTTAGATGAGTGGAGTGGGAGTACAAGGGGTTGAATAGTTCCTAAGCTTAGAGAGCTCATGATCGATTAGTTGAGATACTCAAAGGGGGTGTAGGGCAGGCTGGCATTTTTTTTTTTTAGAGAGAGGACGATGTTCCATGTTAGTTTTTTATGGAAAACTTAATATGGCTCTCATATGTAGAAGAGTGGATTTTGGTGGGGCCTGCCCTTTTGTTGGTGGGAGGGCTTTTTGGATATGGGTTGTTAACTAAATGGATAAAGAGAGAGAAACGGGAAGAAATATTTTGGATTACTAAGGAACTCAAAATATCATAGGAAGTTGTTGTTGACTGCTTAGAAAGGGGGGACCACTTTTATAAAAGGGGTGTAGAGAGAGATGTTGTAGAGATCCCCTCATGTGACTCTCTCTCTCTTATCTTTTGTTTTCTCTCTTTTCTCCCACAGAGTATTTTCTCTGTTTAAAAATTCAGTTTGAAATAGACCTCACCATATACTAAATGGTAAGATCTCTGAAGCCACTCCATCAAACGGCTCAGGGACTTGAACTGTGTATACAATATTCTCAGTTCTAGTGATTGCAAGTGGGCCTAGGGTTGCGACATCAAACTCTCAAAATTGGACGAGACGAGCGTGAAAAGGAAGAAAATCCAAAAAGTACGTATAAGCCACACAGGACGATCCGAAAAGGTATGTCCGTATGTGATTTCTATCCCGTCTTTTCTTTTTATGTTTCCGCTGCCTTTCTGGGTTCATCCTAGATACCAACAGTTCTACCTAAAGAGAAGCTGCCAAACTGCAAGGGACACTATACAAGAAGAATTTAAACCAATACAACACAATCATACCTGCCATCTAGTAGTTAAACTTCCTATTAATAAGACTCCTACCAATTGCAAGTAGATTTATAAGGTGAGGATTAATGCGTATTGTACTATGAACTATCAACATATTGCCATCATCCTCAACTTGTTGGCAAAGACCATGAGATAGATTCTAATCTTGGTTGTCCAAAAGGCCAAGGAACATATTTGGGAGCAGGAGTAGTAAACAGAAAATAAATAATTACCATGAAGAATCACTAACAGGTCATTGTGGGATTGAGAATGCTATTCAAGTGCAAGGTACTTGTATTTGGGAGTTTGAAATTAGTTAAACAGTTTCAGATCTTACAGCCATCTGTGTTTTACTAACCATTGTTTTTCAATGGTAGAATCTCTATTAGATGGAAGCTAAGAATATATTCTGAACAGTGACTCGTACACAATAATTCTCACTTAGCCTCTTACTTTTTTTATTGTGAACTTACACTTATTTAGATTAATGCCCGAAATGTAGCTCAAAGAAAGCACCATACAGACTAAACAAGCATTGCTTCCTTTGTTGAGCGATGTGTCTTTGCATTGAAGGAAGGGGGGTATATGGTGTATGATTGATTCCTCCCTGTTCATTTGACTCAAGTAATAAGATAAGCATACATGTGTTTAGATGGATGTGACAGTGTCATTAGTGGTAGCAGGACCACAATGACTTCACACGTTATGAACATTTTAAATTAGATGAAGGAATGAAGGATGTGAAACATATATCATATATTTTGGTATATAAGTCTTATGAGATATTGGTCATAAACATTATTGACAACACTATTCGTACAAAAAGATTATATTTCAGTTCTTTTTGGACCTTGAGTGTCTCAAAAGGATCACAAGAAAACCTAGACATAAATCCAATTCATTTCGTCAACTAGGTTCCAAATCGAGAATGGGAAGGCACTATTACTATGTTAATTGAGTCAAACATGAATTTCATTAATTTAGAGGAAGGGATTACACATGTTAGGTCTAAGAAGGGCGAGGACCTTAAACTTTCCCTTAACCTGTCCCATGCCTAAGTAAAAGGGCTAGGTTGTGTTAGATAGGAGGCCAATGTGGAATGTAGGAATGCTTACAGGTAAAAGTATGGAGTTAGTGAATACAATGAGATGAATGAGAATAAATATAGCTTGTCTACAGAAAACTAAATGAAAAAGAGAAAAAGCTAAAGAAATAGATAAGTATAAACTTTGGTATACAGAAAAAGATAAAAATAGAAATGGCATAAGCATAATAGTAAACAAAGATTTAAAAGATAAAGTAGTTAATGTTAAGAGAATAGGTGATAGGCTCCTAATAATTAAATTAGTAATATGGGAAAAGATAATTAACGTAATTAGTGCGAAAGTACTACAAGTAAGATTAGAGGATAGAATTAAGAGACAACTTTGGGAGGAAATGGATGGAATAGTTCAAGACATACTAAATGGAGAAAGGACCTTTTTAGGAAAAGACTTAAATGGTCATGTAGGAAAGGATAGTAGAGGATATGAAAGGGTACATGGGTGATATGGGTTTGGGGAAATAAATAAGATTGGTGAGGTTGTTTTAGATTTTGCTATGGCCAACGACCTAGCAATAGTAAACACTTATTTTAAAAGCGAGATGAACATTTAATAACCTATAAAAGTGGATCACATAAAGCCAGATAGACTTGTTCCTAGATAAGAAGGTCGATCGACCATCATGTAAAGATTGCAAGGTTATTCCAGGAGAGAGTTTGTCTACCAAATATAGGCTCGTGGTTATGGACGTCTACATAAAGACAAAAGAGAAGAGATGAAATTAATAGGTGTCCAAGAACTAGGTGGTGGAATTTAAAAAGTGACAAAATAGACAAAATAGATAAATTAGTTAAAGAAGAAAAATAGAACTCTGAACATGAGGTCAATGTTATGTGGAATGAGATGGTTGTTTGTATTAAGAAAATGGCAAAAGAAGTTTTAGAAGAATCTAGAAGTTTTAGAAGAATCAGAAGAAATTTTGATAAGGAAACTTGGTGGTGGAGTGATGAGGTTCAGAAGGCCATTAGTGAAAAACGATTATGTTATAAAACTTGGCAGTGTAATAGAAATGATCAAACTTTAGATGAATATCAAAATGCTAAGAAAAATGTTATGCAAATAGTAATGCTAAACATAAGGCATATAATAATCTATACAGTAAACTGGGAACAAAAAAGGTGAAAAAGATGTCTTCAAATTAGCAAAAATGAGAGAGAAAAAGTGTAAGGATCTAGACCATATTAAATGCATTAAGAATAATGATCACAGAGTCTTGGTGAAGGATGAAGAGGTCAATGAAAGGTGAAGAGTTTATTTTCAAAAACTATTAAATGACGAACACAAAGGGAACATAGCGGTAGAAGGAATCGTTGGCATAGATGAGGGAGGAGGTCATAGATACATTCATAGGATAAGAATATCGAAAGTGAAAGAAGCTTTGAAAAGAATGAAGGTAGGAAAGGCTCTAGGATCAGATGGTATCTTGATATAAGTTTGGAAGTGCATGGGGGAGATTGGTATTGACTAGCTGATCAAGTTGTGCAACAACGTGTTGAGAACAAAGAAAATGCTAGACGAATGAAGGAAAAGTATTGTGGTACATATTTACAAGAACACAGGAGACGTACATAATTGTGCAAATTATTGAGGGATCAAACTTATGAGCCACCCTATGAAGCTCTGGGAGCGAGTGCTTGAGCAACAACTAAGGCATGAAACGGGTGTATCAGAAAACCAATTCAGTTTTATGCCAAGGAGGTCAACAATTGAGGCTATTTTCCTACTTAGAAAACCGATTGAGAAGTTTACAGTGAAGGGAAAAGATTTAGACATGCAAAGCTTATGATAGATTACCTTGAGATTTGATTTGGTAGGTGTTAAAAAAGAAAGGAATCTCCACACTACATCGACTTGGTGAGAGATATGTACGATGGAGCACTAACTAATGTACGAACAACTAGTAGAGAGACAAGTGAGTTTTCAATGTCACTAGGTCTACATCAATGGTCAACGTTGAGCGTATACCTTTTGGTCTTAGTAATGGACGACTTAACTAGGCACCTAAAAGATGAGATACCGTGGTGCATGTTGTTCGCAGAGGACATAGTTTTGATCGATGAGACCCTAAATGGCGTCAACACAAAGCTATAACTAATCTAAAGGTTTTAAAATTAGTCAGACTAAGACAGAGAATATGTAATGTAAGTTTAGTAATAATATGAGAATGACGAGGAAGTAGTTAAGATTGACGGCGAGAAAATATCAAAATATCTTGGGTTGATAATCCAAAAAAATTGAGAGATTGAGGAAGATGTCGCATATAAAATTAGAGCTAAGTGGGCAATGTGGAGTGCAACCGAAATTTTATGTGATTGCCGCATGCCAATGAAACTGAAGGGCAAGTTCTATAGGACAGCTGTGAGACCAGCTTTGTTTTGTGGGGCAAAATGTTGGACAGTCAAAAAACAATATATCCATAGAATGAGTGTACCGAAGATGAGGATGTTGAGATAGATTAGTAGCAAGACAAGAAGGAGTAGAATTCGAAACGAATACATTCAGGAAAATTTAGGTGTGGCACCAATAGGTGATAAGATGAGAGAGTAGACTTAGCTGGGTTGGTCATGTGTGGCGCAGTCCCAGTACAACACCTACCAGGATGTTCGAGCTAGTTCAAATAAAAAATGGAAGGCTCAAAAAGGGTAAGGGGTAGGCTCAAAAGAACATGGTTGGAAGTAGTGAGAAAAGACATGGGGACTTATGGCCTCATTGAAGGTATGGCCCTTGATAGAGCAGAATGGAGGACCAGAATTTGTGTATGGCCCTTAATAAAGCAGAATGGTGGACCAGAATTTGTGTAGCTGACCTCAATTAGTTCCGAAAAAGGCTTTGACGATGATGATTACCAGTGTTTCAAAAAGCGCTAGCTGGCACCCAAGCAGCCGTGGGGGTCCAGGCCGCCCAACTCTTAGGCGGGCGCTCAGTTGAAAAAAAAAGATAGAATTTTGATACAAATGTGGAGAATTTTGATATTATAACCACAAATATTAGAAATTTGATAATCTACCCATAATCCTTATTTAATATTTCCATGAATGAGGAATTGAGGAGAAGTCGAGAAGAGAATTTTGATAATCCATTAGACCATAATCCATATTTTCATACAATGCTAAAACAGTAAAACCATACAAGCATACAGCGATAGTCTGATACATACAAAGTTAGATAGTAGAAACTAGAAATAAAAAAAAGAAAATATATAGAAATTCAAAAAATATACAGTTTAGGACACAATAGTCAACACTCAACACTCAACAGTCAACACCAAGAGTCAAGCACTCAAGCGTCTTCAACTCTTCATTTTTCAGTCATCATCATCATCATCAGAAAGAGTAGGGTAAACATCATCATATGCAGCAGATTCGAGGCCATCATCGTCAGAGTCATCTCCCTCTTCAATATAACACTCGTCCTCCTCTGTTTCTTCTGAATCTGGATCTTCCTCCTCCTTTTCTTCTACCTCCCTCTTAATATGTATAGATGAGGCCCTAGGTGTCTTGGCTGCTCTACCCTTTTCTATCTTTTTGTGCTTCTCTGAACGTAAATATTGTATAATCTCCTCCTTCGTGGCCTCAGGAACATTATTACACGGGACAACATACCCCTTAATACCGGCAAGGTGTTTTTGAATTGGTAAAAATACCCCCATTAGTATCATTTTCACAATAATTACATTTAATACGATTTTTGTCATTCGGATTCGGGTTATAACTATACTTCCAACCCGAATCACCACTTCTAGAAGAACCTGGAGAAGATATTTCCATAAAACAAGGCTCATTTTCATCCTTTTCTGGTTCTTCTAAATTCATAAGTTGTATAATCTCATCCCGAATAGCTTCATGAACTTTTTTACAAGAAGCCACCCTTTAATACCAGTAAGGTGTTTCTTGAATCGGTTAATACCCCCATTGGTATCTTTTTCACAACAATTACACCTTATACAATTTTCTTCATTTGGTTTTGAGTTATGACCATACTTCCAACTCGGATCCCTTCTTCTAGCAGAACCAGAAATAGATCTATTCAAATGACAAGGATTTCGTTCTTTTTTTGTTTTACAGAACTCATATATTGCTTAATCTCCTATCTGATAGCTTCAGGAACATTTTTACAAGGAGCATCATCCCCCTTAATACCGGCAAGATGTTTCTTAAAAGGTTTATTCCCCCTTTTGTATCTTTTTCACAATAATTGCATCTAATGCAATTTTTGTCATTGGGATTCGGGTTATATCCATATTTCCAACCCGGATCTCTACTTTGACTAGATCCTGAAAAAGACATCTCAAAATAAAACAAGCAATCTAAAAAATAAAGTTTTGCACTTACTTTGATTGCTCGAACTCCAAACTTCCACCTTTGAGATGTTTTCTGGTGCTAAAACATTAAAAAACACCCTCTAATAGGATTAAAAAACTCCAAAACAAAATCTAATCTACCTGGGGGATGTTTGGATCCATTTTTCGTAACTTTGAAAAACACTTTGATCTAATGAAAATCACAAAATCTAGTTTATTTGAGGGTTTTCTCTCCCTAAAATGGGTTCTTGTGGGTTTAGGTTTCAAATTAACCTAAAACCCACCCTTAAAAGCTTTTAGTTTTCAAAAAAACTCAATAGAATAAAAAAAAAAAACCATTTTTGCCTCTGGATAAGACACAGGCCCTGAGTGGGCACTGGGAGCCTACCTAGGCGGGTGCCGTACCGCCTAGGCAGCCTCCTAGGCGGGTGCCGTACCACCTAGGCGGCCGCCCAGGGACCACCCCTACTTTTGCCGCCTAGGCACTGGGCGGTCTGCTTTTTGAAACACTGATGATTACACATGTTATATATGATAATACATTATTATTCTTCTGAAAAGTACAACAAAATATTATTATGAAACAATAAATCTCCTAATGGAGACTATAAAAGTGCAACACTATCTTATCACAAAAATACTCCAATTAACACATATATAGAATTGCAAAACTACTCCAAAAAATGAATAGGAGATGAAGAAGAGGAACATGTGCAGAGAATGTATTTATTAGCTACAGAATACTGAAATATGATCCCAAGTTAAAGCAAATGAGAATACTTAGCTTCAGTTCCCTTAGAGACAAGCGCACAATTGAGAAAGGAAACAATGAAAAAAAACAGAATGACAAAAAACAACTTTTCTTTTATACTTAATTTTGTCATGTAGGAAGACATTAAGATGCTTTAAGAAGCCATCATGCACATATTGGAACACATAACACAATCACAATTTGGCGAAATGGATAAAATTTTCCAAAGCATATGTGGAGTGATCATGTAGTAACATAAGTTACAAATACATTATTTTCTATCCCTTCCAACAATTCCCTAGTTCGAGTTTGAAAAAAGAAGTCTCATCCAATCAGGATGGTCATTCTAATGATTGAACTTGCCCAAGAAGACTCTCAAGGATGGAGGACCTCTTTTAAACCATGATATTTGAAGAACAAGTGAAAGCAGTAAATTATGAATTTCAATGAGAGACTACGGTTGACCAACCCAAGCTTCCTTAAATCAATGTAGTGAAGAATTTCAATAATCAAAGTTGAGATGATCAAATACCATGCATAGTATACATGCGCATATCGAGCAAAGAACCAAGGATAAAATGAGAATCATATTTGCAACCATATGTTCTTAGGAGAGATTAATAAGTTTGATTTCCCAAAAATATTTCAAACCTTGAAAGGAAATCGCAAAGGTGTCTAGGACAGAAGTTCCTCTACCTTGATAAACAATATATATGGATGAAAGAGACTCACTGGTCTTTCTCTAAAAGTTGCACCATCACATTGGAAAATCCTTCTCCCGATTGCATACCAGATATAACCTCGCAGGAATGTCAAATCTTGTTCCCTACGAGTCCCTTTTAAATGGGGTTATAAAATTGGCTGCGAGTTTGCAAACATATATGAAGCACCAAAGTGCAAGGATTTCATACTCTCTTAGCAAATGCAGTCTGTCTTCTTTTCTTGTTTAAGCGTGGAACATGATACAAATTTGCAGGGTTCCTTCTGAGTGCCCTGATTCACCTCATTCCAGGTATACCATAAAAATGGAGCTTTTATGGGTGATTTTGATTGCCAGCTGACCATTCAAACATGCATTTTGGAGGTCCATATTTCACGGTCGGTGGAACAGGCTTCTTGTGGAACTGCTCCAATACAACTTCCATCGAAAGGCACCCCAAAGGCTTCAATGTAAGAACATTAAATTCATCAACAATGCATCTTTTAGTGGTCACCCACTGCATGAATTCTGGCTCAAAAGGATCAAATGAAATTGCCAAGACGCTTAGCTAGCAATGAAGTTCAGTTGTAAAAGCATATCTTCTTAAGCTTTCAGCCATTAAACATAAAAGCTTCCCTTCTCGATGGCAGAAAGAAAGCCCCAAACTTCAAGCTGAATAGCTTTGAGTCACCGGTACAAGATTTTAATCGTGTGTGGTAGCATCCAATTCTTTTAATTCCTGGCTATAATGAGTGAAGGAGACATGAATAAGTTTGGTGGTGGTGGGGGGGGGGTTTCGGGTGGTTCACCCCTGGATTTGATAAGGCTACATTTCCACAACTCACCCAAATCCATCACGTATGGTTCGCTTTTACCGATGCTCATTTTCAACACTGCAACTATAAAAGCTTGGGCACTAGATTTAAGAAAGGTGTCACTTGGGTGACAAGAGAAGACCCTCTTATTCATTCGCATTTGTCACAGTTTTTCCTAAGGCTGTCTTAACTCTAAACCTAGGGCCTGTTTTTGTACTGGATTTGATCCACCTAACAACCGTTAATCAACTCATAGATAAATGGTGTAACCAATATTTGTTAAAGAAAAAACGAAAAAGTTTATTGAGAGCCGAGGCTCTAAACAATCGAGTTAGAGCCCACTACAAAAATTTCACTAGAAGAGGTTGTTTTGATGCCTAAATATCCTCAAATTGATAATCTAAACATCAATATGCATGGACATGAGAAAAAAATGAATTTCAAGTTTTAGAAATAGTACATATTGTAACTATTTTTTGGACCGTCAATTTTTAAGATTTTTAAGTTTTCATAGATCTGCTCAATCTACACTATTTTTGAAGCTTTAAATTTCATAATTAAAGATGGAAATATATTTGAAGGCTATCACAAAGATTTCCTGTATTCACCCATGAAAAAATGACAACTAAAACTCTTCAACCATTAAAATAATCACAACTTCCAACAAAATAGAAAATCAAAATTGAGAACTTAAAACCAAAATGAGTGTAATAAAACAACGGTAGCAGCCCATTCATCATAAGAGGAAAAAAATGAACGAAAGTTGCACTAATGACAGAACAAAAACATGTATTAGGAGAAACGAATCCCTATAAGCCAAAAAAAGTCAACAAATTATGTACCACAAATTGTTTCATGAACACCATTAGAACGACTGTAAAACTGCAGAATAACATACCATGGACATATAACTTGCAACGAAGCTTTTTTTTATTTTCTGGTAAGTCCCACTCAAATTCAAGGCAAACTACCGATGGATTACAATTAATAAACCAACATACAAGGAGACTCTTTTCTGATAATACTGAACATAGTTACTTAAGAATGCTATAACATATAAAACTATTGCCCCAACTACCAGGAGATGCTAAGTCCTCTGAAAACTGACAGAGAAACAATCACAAATTGCAAATTTTAATTATGCAGGCAAGCTATAAAAAGGGAGAGATGGGGCATAGGTATTACCTCCAAAATGTGCAGTGTGAAAACGGCAAGCACGAGAGTGGTTGCGGGATGGATCAAATTGGGATTTACACTGCCTGCAAGTCATTAGGTTTAAACCCACTGCTCCATTGTTGACCTCACCGCACCTCACCGCACTGCAACTGCGCCATGGCCTCTCAGCTGAGGTCACTACAGGTAGAACGCTAAGCAGATGGCATGGTTGGGGTCTGGGAGAGAATGGAAGAGCAGAGGCAACAGTTGGTGCAACTGCTTTAGATGAAAGCTCCAACCACATGCTTTGCGGTCTGATGAGAGAGAAAGTCGAAGAAAGAGCGAGCGAGAGGGGTTTCAAAGCACGCAATCAAAATCCCACTCTCACTCAAGCATCGTCCTATCCAGTGCAGGAAAAATCACTAACCGCTTGGTTAAATTGGATCCACCCACTTACCGGTTTGGGTTTTGGTGGATGGGCCGGGTATTTGAAAAAATATTAATTTTTTTTATAAAGTCTCAAAAAAATTAAGATTTTGTTTGGAATGTATTTTAAATTTTTTTTTTGTTTATCATTTTGGCTTAGATTTAAAAATGTTTTGGTATTTTTTATTTCTAAAATTTTCAAAAAATACCTGTAGACATGATTCTTTAAAACCTATTTTTTAATTAATTTTCAACTTTATTTGGAGGTGTTTCGTTTTATCATTTTTTAATTTGATGGTCTGGGACTTGCCCATTGGACCGGTTGAACCGCTTCTAACCCATGCCCCGTTAACCATTCCGATTTTTTCAATTTTTCTTAAACTGGTCCTATCTCTCGTTTTCCACAATCGCACAATACGCCCTCTCTCGCAAAGATGATGCCCCACACACAATATCCTTCTCTCTCTAGGATTTACCTCGCACTCTCGCTCTCTACTTCTCACAAACCTCATTGGAATGCCCCACCTTGTCCTCGTACCAATGCCTTAAACAATATTCTATTTATAGACCTAGGACGCGATAAACATTAGCCTACACGCACATCTATCACTACTACTCACATCAATTAATTCAATAGATGATAACTTTTATGAATGAAGTCATGAAAATTAATAGGAAAGAAGTTAAAAATATAATTGTTGGGAAAATATGGTCCAACGAACGAAGTGGAAGCAAAATAATCAATCGAGAACTAAGTATCATATTCGAATGCTTGCAAAACAATTTTGGTGAACGAATATGGAAACGAATGATCAACTCAGATAGGCACGTCCGACAACTACTAGAGCTACCGAAATTTATTCCAAACCGCAAATCCCGAACAAAGTGAAAGTTCACAAATATTCCAACAAGTGCGACTAAGGACCAATCCGAGCTCGACTCTCACGCACAACTCTATCTCTCAAGGTTGTTTTTATCTTTAGAACTTGAATGAAAGATATATTGTACTCACACACTCTCTCTCAATAAGAGCTCTCATACCTCTCGCACCTTTCTCGTGTGCGTTGTTGTGTGTAGAGACCTCTACCCCTCCCCTTTTTATAATGAGAGAAATTGTCATTTGATTCATGTGGGAGTAACCTTCTCATGAATGGGCATCCTTATGGTGCATAATGAATGTCATTCATGAGAGGGTGACCCCCTCATGAAGAGATGCAACATCTCCCTACCTCCTTTTATGTAGTAACATAAGTTAAACGTGAAGGGGTATGGTCCAATTGGATATACCCTCACACTAGGGATGTACCATCATGTTTACATTTCCCACTCGTCTCTTATGTGGGAGGGATACATGCCCAAATAAGAGTTGTCGTTTGTTATCGCAACGTACATATTCTTTCACACAAAGGGAAAATATGGTGAGTGACCTACTGGAGCAAACATTCTGTTAGAGAGAACCATACCAAGTTTCCAACTAACTGGCACGAAACACCTCATCTCTCCAATACCTGCAAAACAAAAACTACTCCACCTACCCTAGACCCGATTTGATCGCATCGGTTTAAGTTTTCAAATAATCCCTCATGAGCCCATTCGTATATAATTACTTTCAATGCATGCATAATGTGTAATGTTTTCTTGTGGTATCAAAACATAGCGTGATATAAATTGTATTCTTTTACAATATACATTATTCTACTCTGACCCCGACTATTGTCTCAGCAATGTCCTAGACGAGTCTCATACTTGACCTGAGGAGTACATGCCAAAGTGAATGATCGAAGTAAAATTTCCTAATGCAGTTTAAAGTCTATGAGGGCATCATGGGTCACTTACTTATTAGCTTCGCATAGTGGCAAAAATGAACTTGATCATCTATTTTCCACACGAGTTGGTGTTTTGTTCACTAATGTAACACGTGTGGTATGAATCACATGTTATGGTGGATCACATCAAATGTGCGTCGGAATCCACACCATGCAATTTATAGTCTTTTCGCAACCATGCAACAGGTCGCCACCTAGCGCCCCATAGTCACATCCATGCGTCAACTTGAACATTCCTGATGTTCATCCCTGGCTACTTACAGGATACATGATCTTCGGGATGTAAATTTGAATTGATCATGTCAATTCCTTTATGGAATCTCATCTCGAACCATTGGTTTATGCGATATATACACCATGTGTATATTTAATCCTTCAATATCCTAAATATTGAGGGTAGCTCATGCAAGTAGTGATTTTTGATCTGCCGATGAATTAAATGATAATCTCACACTATTGTGCGCCCGTGTGTATTAAAATGCACAGACCATCCATTATAATATAAAATAACATTCATATTTAATTATAATAGAGTATCAATATCCTATAGTGTAACATAAACTGATAGGGTCCTGCGGCCCATAGTTATTACATGAGTTAGATGTACGGCCCTGACAATTACCTTAGTCAAGGAATCCGTCACCATTTTAGTTGTACGAATATGAGTTAACATCATTTGTCTATATGCAACAATACCTCGAATATAGTAATATCTAACATCAATATGTTTTGACTTTCCATGATACTTTGGGTCTTTTGCAAAAGCAAGTGCCGCTGTATTATCATAAAATACAGTGACAGGCTCATTACCAGTCGCAACAACACCCAAGTTCCTTAGGAATCTTCTCAACCATATGGCTTCTTATACTGCTTCATTATAAGCATTGTATTCAGACTCCATAGTGGAGAGAGCGACACACAACTGCTTCTTATTACATCATGAGACTGTGTCGCCTCCTAGCAAAAAGATATAACCTAAAGTCGATTTATGTTTATCTAGGTCTGCTAGCAATCAACATCACTATATCCCCGTAACTGCAAAACGGTTCCTTGGAAACATAGCATCTGATTCGAGGTTCCCCAAAGGTATCGAAAAATCCTCTTCACTTCTTGCCAATGACCTTGTCATGGATTACTCTGGTATCGACTAATGAGACCCATCACATAGGCAATATCTGGACGTGTGCAGAGCATCGCGTACATCAAACTATCAACTGCACTTGCATATAGAACGCGTGACATTTTGTTCCTCTTAGCTTTTGTATGAAGACACATGTCAAGACTTATAGTATGTCATTTCTCAACTGGATATCTACGGGTTTCGAGTCTTGTATACGAATTGCTCAAAAATCCTTTGGATAAATGTTTCTTGTGACATAGTAAGAAACCATTGAGAGGGATTTCGATGTATCTTAACACCAAGGATGTAACTCGCATCACCATCATTCATCTCAAATTTGGAGGACAATCACTCTTTCAATGCAACAAGTTGCTCTAGATCATTCACAGCTAATAAAATATCGTCAACATACAAATACAGTATCTGAATGTTTTTCTTATACTTCTTAGTGTATACACAATGGTCTTCTTGAAGCATTTCAAAACCATACGTCATTATAGTCTTATGGAATTTGATATATCAATGTCTTGATGACTGTTTGAGACCATATATGGACTTCTTGAATTTGCACACTTTGCGCTCAAGGTCAGATGTTACAAACCTTTAGGTTGCTCTATATAGATCTTTTATATCAAGTTACCACTAAGAAAGGCAGTCTTCATATCCATTTGGAAGAGTTCCAGGTCCATATGTGTGAAGATTGCTAAGATTAAGTGAATCGAGGTCATTCTCACCACCGGGGACAATGTCTTATCGTAGTCCACTCCCTCAATTTGGATGAACCATTTCGTCACTAAGCAGGTTTTATACTTATCTATAGTTTCATCTACCTTCCTCTTGATTTTCAAGACCCACTTGTTTCCAATTGATCTTCTATGAGGTGGCAGATTCACAAGTTCCCAGACTTGATTGTGCTCCATAAAACTAAGCTCGTCTTTCATAGCAGACATCCATTGATTCATAGCAGGAGAATTCAAGACATCTTTGAATGAGCTAGACTCATCAGCATCAAGTGAAATGCATGTGAGACCCTCTACTTCGAAGTGCCTACGAGGACCTTTCCCATATTGACTTCTTCGAAGTTCGACCTACGATTCAGTATCAATAGGTGTCTTTAGCATGGTTAGTGACTCAATATGAGTCATATGTTCATTCTCAACCAGTAGCTCACTCCCACTATCATTGACAATCATGAGAAAAATCCCACTATTATCGTCACGTAAAGGAAGTATCTAAATGTCTGTCGGAGCTTCAGGCTCTTCAAACATACGAGGCCGCTTCCTATTAGAGAATTTCATCTCTATAAAATCTACAGCGTGAGATTCTATTTCCTTCATCCCGCCACCATCACGTTCTTGAAAGAACACATATTCCTTCAAGTACTTAGAATATCTAACAAAAATGAACTTGAGAGACTGCCTATCTAGTTTCCTTGTCAATAGAGAAGGGAAGTGAACATGGGTAGCTGACCCCCAAGGATGTAAATGAGAAAGATCTGGCTTTCTACCTATCCATAACTCATAAGGGGTGTTGTGAATGAATTTTGATGACACTTTGTTTAGGATATACATAACAATAAGAAGTGCATCTTCTCAAAATGATATTAGGAGGTTGGCGTGAGCCATCATAGACCTCACCATGTACAATAAAGTACGATTCCTTCTTTCTGTAACACTATTTTGCTGCGGAGTGCAGGACATCGTCTTTTGTCTTCAGATTCCCTTATTCTCATAAAGCTTCTTAAATGGATCAGATAAGTATTCTCGCCCTCGATCAATGCGAAGAACCTTAATTCTTCTGTTCAACTGATTTTCAACCTCTAGCATAAAACAATGAAAGCAATCTATTGCTTACGATTAATGCGAGATTAGGTATACATACCCGTAGCGAGAATAATCATCGATAAGTATGATAAAATAAAGGGAACCGTTATGGGCCCTCTCATTAAATGGACCACAAATGTCGGAATGTATTACATCTTGAAGATCAGTTGCTCTCTTTGCTTTAGAAAATGGCTTTGTAGTTGATTTTTCAGCTATAGATGGTTCACAGATAGGCAGTCTTATTTTGGATAAAGGCAATAATCCTTCTTTGGTAATCAGATTATCCTATCTTTTCCTATATGGGTAAGCTTAGCATGCCGCATTATGGAGTTGTCTGTACTAAAAGAGGTGGAAAAAAATGACGATGTCATATAGGTAGAAGGAAGTGAAAAATGAACATCATCATTATCCAAAATAAACGAGTTATTCATAATCTGGCCATAACAGTGAAAACCATTTGGAAATGTAAATGTAACATAATTAAGCATAAAACTGATAAAGCAATCATCTTTAACTAGACATAGAACTGAAAGCAAACTTTTTCTCATTCCGAAAGCATAGAGGACGTCATGGAGAAGAAGGGTCCGTCCAGTTCAAAAATGGAGTTAGTAAGTTCCAACTCCTAGCACATCCTTTGATGCACAATTCCCCATAAAGATCTCCTGACTTCCAACTAGCAAAGTTTGGAGCTCAACGAATCATTTTCGATCCCTTGCTATATGCCTTGTCGTTCTTGAATCCATAATCCACCTAGTAAATTGTGAATGAGCAACAAGCACCTATGTGCAAATATTTACATAGCTAGAGAAATTAGTTCGTACCTTTCTAGGTTCATGACATTTGCGTGCATATCGACCATTCTTATCGCAATTGTAGTAAGTTATTTTAGATTTGTCTCTTGTGCATCTCCTGCGTCTATGCATGACCTTTTTCTTTTCTTCAACCTCTTGTTTAGGTTGCTCCTTTTTTTGAGGTACCTCATTCCTAAACTTACCTCGAGGCTTGCTTGATTGGGCAACTAGAGCGGTCCAGCTCCAGAAGATAAGCAGAACCAATCCTCTATCTCAAGGTGATGAAAAAGCTAGGAAAAAGTTGTTACAACTTCATTATGCAGCATCAATGACTTTATGTTTTCCCAAGATATTCTAAGAGACCTAAGCAAGCTGAGCATATGTTACTCATGACTAAGTTTGTTTCCAGCTGCCTCTAGGTCACGTATCATTTGAAACATTTTTCGGACATGATCTAAGATTGACACATTTGAAGGAATTTTGTATGTCTCAAAAGCCATAGATAAAGCTCGTAACCAAGCAGCGGAAGTGTCAGCATACTTCTGCTGAAGCGCATCCCACATGACCTTCGCTGTGGTGAATCCCTCAAATTCACGAATGAAGTCATCAACTATAGCAATTAGCAAAGTAAAGCGAGTGCTACGGTTAGCATTGTCCCATGCCTCATACTCACGAATAAGTTCTTCAACAGCACTTTGTTCAGGCTTTTGCTTAATGGTAGTTAGGTGTTCAAGTGTACCTTGCTCATTTAGAAGTATTGTATTTTCCTATGCCACAGAGGAAAATTATTCACATTCAACTTTTCACCTAGAGTGAGATCTACGATCACATTTTAGAAGCTATTTTAAGTCAAAACAACAAAATTGCACCAATTAATATGGATGTTTCATGGTTTGTTTGATCCATGATTGCACTTATATTATCATTTTTACACTGTTAATTGTCTAGCTACTTGAAAAAAAAAAAACTTGACCCTTAAAAGTCTTGGTAAGAAAATTTCACGTGGCCACATTGAACTCTTGCTTGTAATCAATACCAAGTTTCTTTCTTGGATCTAGCATCTCAAATACCTCACAATTTGCAAGCTGTGCATCTTCCTAGATGCACTCCCACAAAAACAAATGCTCTTTTATGCAGCCTTAAAATGCCAAAAAAAAGAGAGTAGGGCCCACCATGCACGGCTTAGCATATGAGGCCTATCAAGATTAATTAGCTATGATGCTCATAGTTTAGGATGCCTCAATTTGCATAGCCCATGCATAAGGCCAACATGACTATGTGGTCGGTACATAAGGTTACATAGTGCACATGCCTATGGTCTTAATATAATCATCATGTACACTTTGCAACATCATAGGCCAACTATAGCCAAGCCTTCACAAGTAAGGCTGGAACGATAATGCAGGCACAATTGGGAACCCGGTTCCATGATGGCTTTGATACCAATGTTGAGAAAATACGGTCCAACGATAGAAACAGAAGCAAAATAATCAATCGGGAGCCAAACATAATACCTGAGTGCTCACAAAATATTTTTGGTGAACGAATGTGGAGAGGAATGATCAACTCACGTAGGCACGTTCGACAACTACTAGAGCTACCGAAATCTATTCCACACCGCAAATCCCGTGCGAGGTGGAATTGAGGAGCAATCTGTGCTCGACTCTCACGCACAACTCTATCTCTCAGGACTGGTTCTATCATTAAAACTTGAATGGGAGATGGATTGTACTCACACACTTTGTCTCTCTCAATGGGAGCTCTCACACCTCTCACACATTTCGTCGTGTGTGTGTTGTTGTGTATAGAGACCTCCATCCCTCCTCTTTTTATAATGAGAGAAAAAGTCATCTCATTCATGTGGGAGTAACCTCATAATGAATGGGCAGCCTTATGGTGCATCGTGCATGTCATTTATTGGAGGGTAACTTCTTTACGAAGAGATGCAACCTCTCCACACCTCTCTTTATATAGTAACATAAGTCAAACATGAAGGGGTGTGGTCCACTTGGGTGTACCCTCACACTAGGGATGCACCCTTATGTCTACAAGAACAAATTAATAATCAGAGTCACTCTTTGATAATGATCACTACAAGTCTGACTTTATAGAATTTGATCAATCATTTTTCTTATGGTTAAGGTAGAGAACTGAACCACGAATTCTTTTTCTTCACTGTCAATCAAATTATTGTTTGCGACCCAAGATTTTATTTTCCCATCAATCCAATCATTGTTCACGTTGTTTTGCTTTTTATCAATGAATAGATCTCTTTAATTGTACGACTTATGTCTTATTTTTATCAAAAGAGTGATTGGATCGGGTATATGATACTTATGAGATTAATGATATTGATGAGAATGATATTCAAATCTTTTTGTAGGACCGCCACCCAAGAACACGTTGCAACAAGAAAACAAAATTACGTATTTCTTCCAGAGAATTTCCTAATTGTTCACAAGCAACTAGAAAAAGATGCTTTAAACCAGAATAGTTCAGTTCAGGTGGACGATAATTCTCCAAAAGTTTTCACAACTCCATCATGTTGTTATTGACCAAACCAAATGAAAGAAACTTCCATCTTCTTGATTAAAACTAGATTCTGGTAATTAGTAATGGTCCTTGAATCAAGCCTTTATTCACAACTTTAAAACTAGATTCTAGTAATTAGTAATGGTCCTTGAATCAAGCCTTTATTCACAACTATTTTTGTTTGAATCAAATTCATAATTTTTCAAATTGTGTAATCCCCAACTATAGATATTGGAATTCGACCCAAATCTTTGGTCCAATTTCTCTTTCTTTCCCTTGAAATCATACTTTTCCTTGGCATATGAAATCCCTATTTTTCCCAATGATACATGTCGGATCCGAGGTATCCTTGAATCAAGTCTTTATTCGCAGCTATTTTTGTTTGAATTGAATTCATAATTTTCAAAGGGTGTGGTTTGTATAGATGCCTAGGCTCTAAACAATCAAATTAGAGTCTACCTTCAAATGAAAAATAAAAACAGTAGAAAAAAAATGAAAAATAAAATACTAGCGGACAATCGTAACCGCATTATGAACTTTGGACGGTGATGGGGGTAGACGAAATCACTGTTCATTTTCGCCTATAGGCGTTGCATAGTATTTTCATATATATATATA
>NW_006497454.1:666629-680526 GCF_000471905.2 Amborella trichopoda
ACTACGTATGGTAGTAGGTAGTACGTACTATAGTACTATATACTATATATATATATATATATATATATATATATATATATATAATGAGATTTTATAGTATTTCTTTTTATTTTATAGTTATAGCATAGTAAAGAAATAAAATATATAACTCTAATATAAATGAGAATGAGTAAAGTGTAGCTGGTAGGATCCAACCTCTTCTTGAAATAAACAACTCGTACACCCTCCCTTTTCGAAAAAAAATCAACACACCAAGCACCACACTTAGATTTAGATTTGTTGCAAATATATCAGTATTAAATCTGAAACTTCCGGTAGATGGCCAGTGGCCTAAGGAAATGAAAGAGTCAGTTATATTTTTCATATACTATCCTCTTCTAGATATGACTAAGAAAACCAAACGGAGTTCTTTTTGTATCACTTCACCCCATATCTTATTTTTATTAAGTTCCCGATAAGATACTTCATTAGGTTAGGTCAGGTCCCGGGTCTCGTATCATTTTGGAAATACCTCACTCGTTGCAACACTCCGAAAAATTGTTTCCTTTGGACTAAGAGCGGGAAGGAAGAGAACGGGCGGATCTGCTAATTCGTCAATTCAGTCCTTACCCCGGGGGGGATTGTCTCAAAATGAATAATTTATTGTAGCAGTGAAGTGTTGATATAATTCAAAGAAGTAGTAAGGCCATGGTAATAGATATATTATGTCTTTTTAGGACTAAACAAATGGATTCGCAAATAAAAGCGCTAATACCACGACCTGTCCTTAAATTGTTAAAGCTTCCATAAAAGCCAGGCTAAGCAATAAAGTACCTCGTATTTTACCCTCTGCTTCTGGTTGTCTCGCGATACCCTCTACTGCTTGACCCGTAGCAATACCTTGACCGACTCCAGATCCAATAGAAGCAGTCCTACGGCCAATCCAACAGCAATAACAGAAGCAACAGAAATAAGGGGATTCATGGTAAGCTCCTCGTACCAAAATTAAGAAATGCTTAATGATACAATCAACTAATTAATTATTTTATTGCTCATCATTCCATCACTAAGATCCATATGATCGATGTAACTAAGAATTATTAATTGAAGTAGTGATATTACTGTCAGATGGAAATCCATTTGGTTCTAGTTCTTCTATTTCTATGTTCTATTCTTGAATCTTTTTTTCAATTCTTCGCTCTTTCTCCTTTATACACATATGATTTGATTTATTTTATCTGATCTGTATTCATTCAATCCATAGTCACAGGAATAGCTCATATCGGAATCTATTCAACACGCGGATATACAAACGGACAGATCCATAAGCTTGAATCGTCACACATCAAAATTCAATGGATCCGATTGCAATTAATTACAATTTTTTATCAATAGTTGATTGAATAGAAGGAAACCATATGAAATGAGAATGGTTAATGGTTACATATAGATGGAAGTAGAAGTAAGTTCTATTCTTTTTTTGTCGCAGTCGCAAACAAATAACAATTGTTATTCGAATTATATGACATGAATGGGACAAATGGGGATCTTAGGAAAAATATTTTTTAGGGTTTTTCCTTTTTGTTTGCTTTTATAATTTTGTAATATCGTATATATCTCTTTCGAACATTCTATATTGTATATACCGTAGATTGCCGTATCTATTATGTTCCCCAACCCCAAGGGGTATCTTAAGCCACCCATGAATTGGAATAAGATTCATGGGCTTTTTCATTTTTATTTTAAAAAGGACTATTTTGATTGTGATTGATTTTGAAAGTTACTCAATGATGACCCTCAATGGATTCGCCTATATAAGCCATGGTTAAAGTTGCAAAAATCAAAGGTTGAATACTGCTTGTGAATAATCCGAGAAACATGACAGGTATAGAAACCAATGAAGGGACTAAAGAGACAAGAAGAACAACTACTAATTCATCAGCCAATATATTCCCAAAAAGTCGAAAACTAAGTGATAAAGGTTTTGTGAAATCTTCTAAGAAATTAATTGGTAAAAGTATGGGAGTTGGTTGAATATATTTACCAAAATAGCCCAATCCTTTCTTGCTAATACCTGCATAGAAATATGCCACTGACATGGGTAAAGCTAAAGCAACAGTAGAATTTATATCATTTGTAGGTGCAGCTAACTCCCCCTGAGGTAACTCTATGATTTTCAGAGGTAAAAGAGTGTCTAACCAATTAGAAACAAAAATAAATAGGAACATAGTTCCAATAAAGGGAACCCATGGACCATATTCTTCTTCTCCAATCTGAGCTTTGGTCAAGTCTGAAATGAATTCAAGCACATATTCGAAGAAATTCTGACCGTCGGTCAGAATGGTTTGTGGATTCCGAACAACTATAGTGGTTGAACCTCATAAGATAGCAATTACGACCCAATAAGTTATAAGTACTTGGGCATGGACTTGGAAACCCCCGATTTGCCAATAGAAATGTTGGCCTACTTCCACACCGGATAGATCGTATATCCCTTTTAGTGTTTTGATGGAACATGGTAGAACATGCATATTACCCACTGACATAAATGAAACTTAAGTTAAGAAGGAATTATTTTGATTCAATCATATCTTTCTCGACTCTCTTACTTTGGCTTTGACTTTACTTTAATCATATAGTATATTCCTGATACCCAGTAAGAAGTAATCAGATATCATGACTATTGATTTGAATCTCTTTTTCCAGATTCAGGAATAGTAACCGATTCAATATATCCTTGATTTACCGAAATAATTGACTTATCTTATTTTTAATCAATGACTTCCTAGATAGCTATAATGACCCTCATGAATTGCCAATACTAATTTGTTAAGAATCAATTGGATTGAAGCTATAGCATCATCGTTGGCTGGAATCAGAATATATGTGAGATCTAGATCACAATTTGTATCGATTAAACAAATCGTCGAATTACACAAAGTGAGGCATTCTCTAATAGCCATATATTCTTATTGGTGATCAATGATGATTACAATATCGAGTAACCCCGTCATATATTTGAACCTGCCCAGATATGTTTGAAGGTGAGATAGTTGTCACTTCAACATTGCCGTATCTCTTTTAGGGAGACGATTAAATTGACCCATCTTTTGTTCTGCTCTAAAGTCCCTGAACTTATGGAGTCTTGTTTCTATAGTGGACCAATTCGATGACATACCATCAAGCCATTTTTTATTGACATAATGAAACCGAGCCCTTATTGCAGCTGATGCTACTGAATATGCTGCTTTATCTTTCGTACCTACTATTAAGAAGTGCTTTCCTCTACTTGCTACATCAAAAACTAAATTGCAGGCTTCTGATAAAGAACGAGCAGTGCTAGTAAGATTTGTAATATGAATGTCTTTACGCTTTCCAGAGATATAAGGTGTTATTCTAGGATTCCAATTTCTAGTACCACGACCAAAATGAACATTTGCTCCCATAATCTCTTCCAAATTAATGTCCCAATATCTTCTTGTCATTTCTACCCACACTTCCTCCTTTTTTTCAGGAATGAGGTACCTTGAAATCTAAATTATAGAATTGTTCCTACGGAACCTTCTATCGGGGATGGACCGTTGATACATGGTCCAAGCTATTCACTCCTTTCTATTCCTTATTAAATTGAAATTAAATTAAATGCATTATCAAATGACTGTATAATCTGTAACTGTATAATGTAATATAGATAAAATAATGAATCTGCTCTTATGAATCATTAAATCCCATAGAATGATTGTTTTGATGTATCAAGAAAATTCTTTGGGATGCATAAACCACAAAATTCTCTGTGGTAGAACAAAATATCTCTCATCTTCCCATCGAATAGATTCTTCTTTTTTATTTCCAAATAAATGTTGTTGTGTTCCCTGGAGTGGTGAACGAATCCTTTGAATCCAGTACCAACAGGCATCATCCCCCCCCCCCCCCCCACCAGAACAACATTCTCTTTCAGGTCTTTAAACCAATCAATACGACTTCGGAGAGCAGCTTTCACTAAAATCCGAGTGGTTTCTTAGAAACTCACTTCTGATATGAAACTTTGAGTATTCAAGATGCCCTCGTTATTCCCAATGGAATAGCTCGGTAACATATATCTTCTTCCAAAGCACGACCTATTTTTTCTGCTTGCAACAATCCGATTAGTTCTTTGGGTGAAAAAACATTAGACATTCCATCTTCTGAAACTAAGACTTTTGATGTTATTTGTCGTACAATAGTTTCTATATGCCTATTATGGATATGCACCCCCTAGGATCGATAAACCTTTTGGATCTTATTAACCAAAGAGATATGACTTTCCACTATGGTTAGTTGAGCACTGATAAAGAATTCCCAGGGAATTCCAAGAAATATTGTTATGTGTTTGTTCCAGCCTTCAATCGTCTTTTCTACGTTCATCGATATTGAATCAATCGAACGAACTTCTAACACTTGTTCAACTTTTCGAAGACCTTGAGTTATATCACCAGATATTGATTTTGCATATATAAAAGTAACTAATGTATCATCCTAGAAAAGGATTTCTCCATAATGACCATGAACGGTTGCTCCGCAGGTAGCCAAATGGTACTTAGCTAATCGTATTACTAAAGAGTCAACATGAAGAACTATAATTTGACCAGATTTTACGCGTGGTCCATATTTAGATATACATATATTTTCACAAAGAAACTTTCCAAGGCTAATTATTGTTGATGTATCTTCCCAATAATCGTGATGGAGAAATCACTAATTGAAATTGAATGGAGTCAAAATGATGTTACTGCATGGATCAAGATTATAAATCCTTCTATTTTCATCCATTAAATAAGATTTAGGTACCAAGAAAGTCTCTCTTGAATTGTCAGGTAGTAAATATTTATTTAACAAGATCTCATTATGAGTTATTGAATGATAAAATGAGGAAAATTCAAAATGGTAGGTACAATCTATTGACACGTATGGCTGGCCTCACGTGATTTAGCCTACAATTGTGGACTTGGATGAATCTCATTATCCATAACTATCTCTAACGTTCATATGGCTCAACGTTCATATGGATGCGTTGGATGGATATCCTTGAGAACAGGGAAGACTTTTTCTCAGAGACTCATTGGAAAAGATAAACGTTAGCCCTTCTTCTCCCTATAAAAATAGGAAACTAGAGAGAGGAAGACACAAGTAAAAGGTGTACAGTTCTCCTCTCTCTCTCTCTTTAAAAGTAAAGGGATCTAAAATCCGGGCTCTACGATCACCATCCTCGAGGCATCCATCATCTCTGATCTCGAGTTTGGTCTCATCCATGCTCGATCAATTTTTACTAACATTGGTATCAAAGCGATCCAGGTTCCATCTTCCCTTTTGTTCTACTTTTTTTTTAATGGTGGAGCTTCTGTGATTTGATGTTATCGTGCTTGTCATGATCTACGCATGATATTTTCTTGTGTATGCGTAGCCTACAGTTTGCTGTAAAATTATTTTGAAGCCCTACAGTTAGGTCAAAGTCCGTTTAAAGAAAATTTGTGATTGGATATTTGTAAAAATAAAAAATAAAAAGTTTGAGATCGGAGAATTTTTTTGTGATCAGAATTTTTTTTTTTTTCATGCGTGATAAAATTTTATGTTCTTCCCTCTTTTGTTCTTCTGTATATATATCGTCGGTATATGCAGTGATTCACCGAGCAAATTAATTACCATTTCAGTCCCAACTAGTAGAGCTTATCTTGTACAAAAGCCTCAAACATTTTAAGTAGAAGAGGAGTGCAACATCCACTGAGAGATATTGCTATTAACTCTCTCAATCTAATATAAAAAAAAAACCGATAGAGGAAAAGTCTTATAACGATAGAGATATAGTTATTAAGTTGATAACTCATGAAAAAATTTTGACTTTTCAACAAGAACAGCCCAGCAAAAAAAGGTGGAAACATAGTTGTTCTCACCTGTTTTTTTTTTTAACTAAGAAAGAGAGGGGAGATCACTCTTTAAGACTCTTATATTTAAATTTTAGATTTAATTAGCCCCTATTATTATGGCCTAAGAGCCATGCTGCTTTAATTTTCTGCCTTCGAAAGTGACGCTGCATATTTTAATTTTGTGGGTAACACTGCTAGAATTTGTGAGCAATCATTTGACATCTTAATTTTATTTGATCTTGTATTTGTTTTTTTCTATTCTGAGTTACTTTTTATCAGTCTGATTTGGCTGGAAGCCCAATGTCAGTTAAATTACTATTTTCTTTTAATATAAAGGTTTAGATCCCTAACATTGGATCCTCTTTCATCAATAATATTAAATATATTTATTTACCTGCTATTGCTCCCCCTTGATATTGCTTTTTTTTTAATATAAGGGCTCACACACTCTCATATTGCTCATGCGGCCGAAATAAATAATATAAGGGAGAATTTTATATTATCTTTGATAATTGTAGTGCTTACTTATAGATTTGGAGATTGCGTATTTCATAATTATTTGGCATCCCTTAATTATTGATATTGTTTATGAAATAATTGAAGCTCTCTCTGTATATGTATTGACCACATAATAAATAATTTTGGTGGCATGTTCGCTTCTTTAAAACTTAGAAAGTATTAGGTTGCTCACACAAAACTTTGCAAATGACTAGTAGAATTGTAATGGTTGAACTTTCTAAAGTCGAAAAATTGAATGAAAACAATTTTATGATGTGGAAGAGGAATATGGAATATCTCCTAAACCAATATAGAATCATATATGTACTAAAAGATGATCCACCAGCAGTTAGTGATAAACCAACTGAAGGAGAAAAGAAAAAGGTAGAAAAAATTTTAGAATATGACCTCATAGCAAAAACTTCTATGTTAACTTTTATGCAAGATGACCTTATTAAGGTTTTCAAATATTATGAAACATCTAAGAAAATGCTGGAGGCAATAAAAACTAAATTTGACTCAACCTCTGAAACACACAATATAACTCATTTAAAATGAATGAGGGTAACAATATAGTGGAACCTCAAAAGGCCTCTTCGAAAACTTCAAAGAAATAAAAGCTGGAGCGAAACACATCGACATGGGAAACAACACTTATTCTAATGTATTAGGTGTAGGAACTTGTAGGTTGTATGTAGGGACAATCGACTTTATATTAACTGATGTATATTTTGTTCTTTGTATGAGACAAAATATTGTATTTGTCTCCTTACTCATTAGAAAGCGTTTTGAAGTCCGTTTTTTATCATTGAAAGTATCAATCGGAAAACGTGGACAAATTTATGCTTGAGGACATTTGGTTGACGACCACAACTTGTTCCTTCTTATGTAAATGAGAAAGCTGATAATAATAAAATTTCAACTTATTCTAATTATATTGATTTTGTAATGGTTGTTGATACATATACTTGGCATCTTAGGCTTGCCCACATAGGAAAAGACAAAATAAATAGGTTAATAAAGAAATGTCTTATTTCAAATCTAAATAATGTATAATTTCCAAACTGTCAGTACTGCTTGTCAGGAAAAATAGAAAAATAACTAGGAAATCATTCAATAAAAGAAAGAGAGCTAATGGTTATTGAATGTGGTTCACTCAGGCATTTATGGACCCCTCAATGTTAAAACTCATAGAGGGATGTCATACTTCATCACTTTTATTGATGATTTTTTTAAATTTAGGTATATTTATCTAATCCACCATAAATCAAAAGCTTTAAAAAAATTTAAAATATATAAAAACAAAGTTAAAAACTAATTGGGTAGAAACATCAAAGTTCTTAGAACTGATAGGGGAGGTGAATATACATCGAAGCTTTCAATGCTTATTGTCAAGAATATGATATTAAAAGACATACCACTATGGCTTATACGCCACAGCAAAATGAAATAGCTGAAAAGCGTAATAGAACCCTATTAGAAATGGCTAGATCCATGATGGCTCATGTTAATTTACCCACGACCTTTTGGAGAGAAACAATAAGTACATCCATGTATATTCTTAATATAATTCCAAGTAAGGCAATAGAGTCTAGCCCTTATGAATTGTGGATAAATAGAAAATCTGATGTATCCAACTTAAAGAAAATGGGGTAGACTGCCCATGTCCTAATTCCATATCAGTCTAGAAATAAGTTAGAAAATCAAACTTTAATTTGTAATTTTATAGGATACCCCCAAGGATCAAAGAGATATCGATTATATCATAAATATAAGGGACTCATTGAAAGTAGAGATGTTGAGTTCCTAGAAGATTTTATTGAAAAAAACCTATCTGTAATGGATAATGATAATCCACTTGATATCAAATATGACTTAGAACCACTACCTACAGTGGATATGGATAGCGCCGATCAACATGATGATGTTGAAGTACTCACACACACAATGTTAAGTGGTCAAAAGAAGTCTAGAGCTCATTCATCAAACCTTGATGATTTTTATATCTATATGAATGAGGATATAGACAACTTTATTGACCTAAATGAAATCCATGACCCTTTTGATGTCAATGATGTTATGAAGTCACAAGAATCTCAAGAATGACTTAATGTCATGAGAGAATAATTAGATTCTATTGAAAAAAATAAGGTTTGGGATCTATGTGATTTGTCATCAAATAGGAAACCTATAGGTTCTAAATGGGTATTTAAAAAGAAGTTAAAATCTAATAGATCAATTGATAAATTTAAAGTTAGGTTAGTAGCAAAGGATTTTACCCAAATAAAGGGAATCAACTATATTGACATTTATTCCCTAGTTGCAACATTTATTTCCATTAGAATAATTTTGGCAATCGTTGTATATTATGACCTAGAACTTTATCAAATGGATGTAAAGACTGCATTCATGAATGGTGAAATAAAAGAAACCATCTACATGAAACAACTTAAGGGCTTTATAATTAAAGGTCAAAAAAATAACGTATACAAATTAAATAAGTCTTTATATGGTTTAAAACAATCTTTAAGATAATGGTACTTAACATTTCATTATGTCATCCTACATATGGGATATGAAGTAAATAGATTGGACAATTGGGCGTATGTCTTGAAGAGTGAGAGTAAATTCACAATACTCTCATTATATGTAGATTTTAATAGCTATAAATGACTTAAAAGTAATTTATAAAACTAAGTCATGGCTTTCTTCTCAGTTTGATATGAAAGATATGGGTGAAGCATCTTATGTCATAGGACTAAAAATAACTAGAGACAAAATAAAAAATGTTGTGTTTAAGCCAAGAGAGATATTTTAACTCTGTTATCAATAGATTTCAAATGGAAAACCGTAAACCATTGTCTACTCCAGTTGAAAAGGGAATAAACTTGTCGAAGAAGAATTGTCCTGTAGAAGGACAAGAAAGCCTGACGTTCCCTATGCACAACTTATTGGTAGCTTGGTATATGCAGTAAGATGTATAATACCAGATTTAAGTTATGTTGTAGGACTTGTTAGTAGATATCAAAGTAATCCAGACATAACTCATTGAAAAGCAGTAAAAAGAATTCTAAGGTACATTAAGGAAATAAAGCATTTAAAATTATCTTTTCAAGCAGATAAGCTTGAAGTTATAAGATATTCAGATGCAAATTTTTCTGGAGATAAGGACGATAGTAAGTCCACCTCAGGACATGTTTTCTTCTTTGGAAGGGCATTTTTTTTTTGGTCTAACAAGAAACAAGGGTGTGTAGCTAGGTACACACAATAAGTATAATACATTGCATGTAGCACTGCTTGTACTTTTGTCGTCTAGATAAAGCGCTTCATAGATGACTTGATGCTGCAAATAATCGACGGACCGATCCAAATGTTTTGTGATAATCAAGCTGCAATTAAATTAATTCACAGTGAAACAAATAGCTCCAAAGGAAGACATATAGATGTCCAATATCACTACATTCAGGATGTGGTCGAGAAAGGTGAAGTAACTTTTAGTTACTTGCCCTCATCAGATATTATCGTTGATCCATTAACAAATGGTCTAAGTGTTGCACTACCATCTAAGCACACTAGCTTAATGAGACTTAAAAATGTTTAAGTCATTCAGTTTTCAAAGTGACAAATCCGTATTAGCCTGAAAATCCTCATGATGGACATTAGTCGTGAGAAGCATATCCATGAAAGCATGAAAAAACCACGTGATAAGATATTTTTTTAAAGGTCATACTTAAAAGTTGTAGTATGCATATGACTTGTTATGTTCGGCCGTCATAACTAGTGGGAGACGTTGACACATATAGCTATGAGGCATCACATGATTTAGCCTACAATTATGGGCTTGGACAAATCTCATTATCCATAATTATCTTCAATGTTCATATGGCTCAACGTTCATATGGATGAATATCCATGAGATCAGGGAAGACTTTTTCTCAGAGACCCATTGGAGAAAGATAATCGTTAGCCCTTCTTCTCCCTATAAAAATGGGAAGCTAGATAGAGGAAGACACAACAAGAAAAAAGGTGTATCATTCTCCTCTCTCTCTCTCTCTAAAAGTAAAGTGATCTAAAATTCGGGCTCTACGATCATCAGCATCCCTCCTCTCTGATCTCGAGTTTGGTCTCATCCATGCTCTATCAAGTTTTACTAACACAGTCCCTAATAGACCCAACGAATTCCTAATTGAAATCATGGGATCGTCTTGAATTGATTCTTTTGTCACAATGTGATATTTCAAAGCACTCAATGGACCAATTCGAGAACAAATGGATGATGACAAAACCATAAGAGATTTGCCCTAGCCTTCCTTATTTCTATTCAGCAATGTATGAATAGTTCATTGATGTTGGCTAAGTGATTGAGTCTTTGCCTTGGAAAAAAAAGGATTGGTATAGATGCGATTTGATCCATTATTAGGAATCAATCCTGAACCCGCCATATCATTATCTTTGCCAATAGACGAAGTAGGAGACTTCACCAAATCAATTCTTATAAAATTTCGAATTAGATCGTTTACCCTTACTTCAACGAGGGAAGTATAAGCCTCTCCTTCTTCTATAGAACCATCCCAGTCTTGATCCCAATTCAATACTAAACAAGTCCGAACTAATTGAATGCTTGTGTGAAAAATCCTCGAATTGGTTTTCCATCTCCATAAAGAATATAATTGATAACTCGTAGTTGCAAATTATTCTTTTCCTGCAACATATACTAGGGAAAAAAACGTTGCTAGATTTATCCCATCGACGATTTCAAGTCACTATGTGTCTGACTGAAACAAAATACTTTTTCTTGATAGATGTGATCCGTTGGACATAGATCCAATATTTGAATTTTGATTCCGCGTTTTTTACCCTTCCAGGTGGTATCAAGATGCCACTGTATTGGGATATATTATCCGTCTCTCCAGGAAAATGGATATCTTCAAAAGATATTTTTCAATTCAATCCTTTTTTTTTCTCCACTCGAACCAAGCCGCCTACTTGACTTCTTATATTCAAAGTGACTCGTGTATCTACGCTAATGATACTATTATTCCGCAACATTATGGACGAAGATCTCTAGGTAAGACATGTACTTCTTCAGGAATGAAAAAAAAATCGATTTACTTTGATTTGGATTTGGTATTTTGGTCCAAACTCTCTTGTCTTTTGATAGTCAATTAAATTTTCTTTTTTTATTATTGAATCGACTTCTATAATCCCATATTTGGTAATTCCTGAACTGCTTCTTCTGTATCAGAGATTGTCGAAATGGGCAAGAATACTATTTCTACATAAAATACCTTTTATGGCCATTTCGAGCACGATACCAGGAGGCCTTAGTTCCTTCGCCTGTTCTTGATCATATTGGAATGGGATGATGAATCTATTTATTCGCCTCTTGGCCAATAAATCGGAATTCTCATGGAGAATAAGAGGATACATGGAATCTCAATTCCTGTTGGATATTATTCGATCAGACCTAAATAATAAGAAACCCTCCCCCTTTTTTGATCCCACCCAAACAATTTGTGTCTCACTTGATCATTTTTCATCGAGAGGTCAGAAATATAGCTCTCTTCGACATAAAGAGATTGAACATTCATTTGATCTTGATCCTTGTGGAGTGGAAATGGTACTATATTGGATCTGCATGGACTTCCTAATAATACCCATAAATGACTTGTTTTGGGTAAGAGATGAACATTACCATGTGTATATTTGGGTGTATGGTACACATCGGTACTCCAATGCATCTCTCGCTCTGAGTCAGAATAAATATGTTTTTGAACCCTCTCCTTTAAAGTGGATGTTCTAGCGCGAATCTCAGCAATCACTTGTTCTGATTCTACATATTGATCATTTTGAATTAAAAGAAAAATTTTTGGTGGAATATTCACTTTATGCATAATATCCTGACTCTCAATAGTTACATGCAGGTCTATATGGCATTGAAAAGTGGGATGTCCATGATGTATATGTGTGGGATGAACCAAATCCTCATTGAATTTGATTGTTCCATTAGAAGGAGCTCATACATGTTCTGCGATATCGCCTGTGAATACTCCACCGATATAAAAAGTTCTTAATGTTAATTGAGTTCCCGGTTCTCCAATTGATTGAACCGCAATAATACCTACAGCTTCTCCTAATTCGACCAGGTTACTGTGAGTGGTCCTCTGACCATAACATAATTGACAGATCCAAGATGTACTCCTGCAAGTGAAGGGGCTTCAAATATATATTGGTTGGGCCCGAGAGGTTATGAATTGAGTCCAATCACAATATCTTGATTTCGAGTCGCAATGCATCGCAAACCCATATATACATCGTTCGCTAATACAAGACTAATTAGTGTTTGAATAAAAATCCTTTCCGTCACCCCAACCCCATTTTGAGGACTCACGAAAGTACCTCGGATAGTGCCACAGTCCGTTCTACGTACAACAATGTGTTGAACTACTTCAACAAGTCTACACATGAGGTATCCAGCATCTGATGTTCATACAGCAGTATCCACAACTCCTTTGCGGGCTCTGTAACAGGAAATAGTATATTCCGTTAAAGAAAACCCTTCACATAAATTGCTTTGAATGGGCAAATCAATCATTTGTCCTTGGGGATCCAACATTAATCCTCTCATACCTACTAATTGGTGGACCTGAGATGCATTTCCTCTAACTTTCGAAAAGGACTTTATATAGACTAGATTAAAAGGATCAATCATCCTGAAATTTGGGTTCATTTCTTGTCTCAAATATTCACTTGTAGCATACCATAGCTCAATTGATTGGAGTAATTTTTCTACTACATGTACATTTTCATAATGATGGTGCTTTTCCAAAATCAAACTTTGTTGTTCCACATCTTGTACTAACCATCCCTTAGAAGGCATCATTAGAAGATCATCAATTCATAATGAAATTGACGTCAAAGTGGCTTGCCAGAAACCAAGAGTCTTTACCTGATCCAGAATGTGTGATGTATATGCCATTCCAAAATGATTTATTAATCTACTAATAAGTTGTTTCATGGCAGTTCCATCTATCGCTTTATTGTGAAAGACCAGATTAGCATGTTCTGCCACAAGTACCTCCATATTCCCGTGAGTAAAATTCGACAACGAGTTTCAGTCAGTGATTTGAAGATTTATTTCTTTTTCCTCGATCTTGATTCACGTACAAATTTTGGAAGTGCGATACATGTTGAACCAGAGATATCTGTAATCTCACGAGTATCACATAATTACTCAGGCACCAGATCAATACGTCTGACAAAACCCTTGTACAGAGCTTATTCTATTTCTCTATAAAAAGAAATATGACCAACAGTGGTTCGAACGTATATAAAATTGATATATATATATATATATATATTTATATATATATATATATTGCAATCAAAGATGCACCTCAAAAACCTATCGAAAATGTTGTTTTAATGTTGAAAAAAACCTTCTAATCGATCATCTCGACATTGAGATGTATGAATATGAAAAAAAAAAAAGTTTTGTGTCCCAAAAAATAATGCATCTT
>NW_006497454.1:690643-703255 GCF_000471905.2 Amborella trichopoda
ACTACTAACTAACTAAAGTAGACAATATAAATAAATAAATAAATATAATAAATAAATATACGTAACAACTACCTACTAACGTTAGTAGGTTATTTGTTATTATTTTTTACGAATTATTGTTTTAATAGTTTTATTAGGTGCACCCTAATAAGAAGAGTGGATGATATAAATTTCATATAATTTATTTTTTATAAAACTATTAAAATTCAAATACGATATATAATCATAACCATTAGATCGGCCCAGATTCAATCTGGGCTATTAGGCTTACACTATTCCATCAGCCCAGAGGCTAACAAGATCCTTTTCTATACATATGTGCGTTGGGGGTGGGGGGATGGTAGTTTTCAAGGGTTGGGGTGGCGGTTGTGTCTCTTATAGGCAACATGCCCAGTTTTCTTATAAGTTATAATGAGAACCCTCCAATGATCCATGTTTTACATATATGCAGATAGAACGTATTCTTTTAACTTCATCTCAGGAAGGTAAAACTTAATAAGCATCATGATCTAAAAATTGAAATTTGAAAAAAAAATTCCATAGATATGAGCTGAACAAACTCCAAATTTAGAGACTTTGACCAACTCAAATCCAAGTCACTAAACATTTGTTCCTTTGGAATAGAAGATTCAATGCGATTCGGCACCTACTTCAGTATAGGACAGAAATTTTCAAATGTTGTGCTTTTGAAGCCATGATGCCATCTTGCGAGAGTCTTAAAAGAAAATTTAAAGAAGGGAGTGTACAGAAATTTATGTAAAAATACGGTGCTAAGGGTTGTCAATGCAACCTATGAGAAAATAGAGTATAATCTCTATGGAAACTCTCATGTGTTTGTGTGTGTGATTATATTACAAGTTCGCTGCATCTTGAGCACACATAGATTTCAAACCAAGGTACAATGCTGCTTAATGGAGAATCCAATGCCAAAATAGACATAACGAAGGTGGTAATAAATACAGAAGTTGCGGGCAATAAGGTAGGGATCATCAAAACACTGACGGTTTTCGGTGCTGGTTATCCAGTTGCAGAAGCGCCCCCATGGTTTATAAGATCTTACAACTGAACCAATACGGGTGAAGGTGTCTTGGCCTTTGGTGACTGTCCCTAGAGATAGAAAAATGTGTGAGAAACCAGTAGACATGCTAAGAATCTCTCTCAACAGTAGACAACAGAAAGTAATTATTGAGAAAATATAGGTTCATAAACCTAGTCTGTGCCACCTCTCTGCACCAATGTTGCCGGACAATCTAATCTTTGCAATTCTTACTACAATTCTCAGTTCAAGTGAAGAAGAGATCGAAACTTAGAATAGGTTAACCCAAGTTTGAAACTACTGATTGTGGAGTGCATAGAACACAAGCACAAACCGATTTTCCTCCACAAAGATCTGACCACTGATTGAATTGTACTGTACACAAGAGGACAACAATTACTAGTGCAGATGAATGACTGTGAAAGGTTGAGAGTACATAATAGGCAATATATGACCATTATCATCTTTGAGAAGCACATGCACACACTCGCACACACACACATACACGAACACAAACACATGCTCCTGTTTGTGTGTATGGAGAAAATTGTCGTACCTTCATGAAGGCCTAAGTATACTTATTGTATTAGCTTCATCTTCCTAATATAAAGGCATAGGGATCCAGCCACGTCCTTCCATTAAAAGGGAAGGACTCCATTGATTATGAAAACAACATCACAAAAAGCAATGTTCCATAGGTCGATTGAGCAGTTGATATCACAAAACCATCTAAGTCGGACTGCGAAATGGAGCAAAATCTAGTGCACATCCCTTAAGTAGTGAAGTTCAAATGATGCGACAAGATTGAAGAAAGTTAGCTTCCATAGACAAAAGCTAAATGTAGCAACTTAACTTACATATTTCGTCTTTAAAAAAATTATCAACATTTAAAATGCAAGAGCTCAGATGTATACATTAGCAGAAGATTGGATTTCTCTTGCAGTCACGTCCAAGGCAAGTGCATAACCTGTGATTTGAATCGGTAGGCATTAACTGCCAAACTTCTACTTTTATGTGAAATGTAGTATGGATTCAAAAGCACCATTGACATCTTGAAATGCAAAGATCCCTTTTATGATTAGAGACAGGGACGATAATGATGGCTTCCAGTTGAATAAAGCTCCTGATCTTTTATACATTAAATATAAAGTATAAAAATTCCATGACTAAAAATTATACACATTATATTTACCCAAACAATTATCATATTTATCTAAAATTAATAACATTTAACTTGCAGAAATAATTGTCAAAATTTTTCATTTGGAGAAATCTTTTATGCCATACCCAAGGGCCTAAAAGTTCCAAATCTCCTAACAGGGAAGAAAGGTGAGCACATAATGGAAGAGAGACTTCTAGAAAGATGGAAATAACGGATCACATATTTGGGGAAGGAGGGGGGGAAGACTACCAAAAAAAAAGCGGGCCATATCCCCTTCTCATCTAAATATAGTAACCAAACCATCAACTAAGAGAAAAGTATAGAATAAAAAAGGTGTTATTACCAGCTGCAAATACAAACCAATTGGAGTGCATGAGAGACTGTCAATGTGTCGTAATAGTATTCGGGTGTTTTAAAAATCATCGATCTAGTCGGGGAATCACTGATCCGGATTGGGAATCTGTAGGGTCCGACCTGGTTCCTAGTTGGAACCAAGAATTGGTTCGAATTTGATAGAATCACTTGGTTCTATCAAGGAACCGGGCAAGTCTGTAAGGGAACCAGGTGATTCAGATTGGCCAAATTGCCCGGTTCACACCCATTTCATTTTTTTAATTTTTTCAATTTCAAGTTTTTTTAAATTTAAAATTTGTTTTATCATGTTTTTTTTGGAGAACCGAATCTCACGCCAAAGAATCAGCCCGATCCAGCCCGGATCGGCAACTTGGATTGGTCCTGAGTGATCTATCCAACCTTCTAATCAAGGTTTTAAAACACTGGAGAGTTATTTTCGATTAGCTGTCCTACCAGAAAGAAATATTCTTTCTGTTATTCAAGTCCTTATTCCTTGTCTCACTCAAGTCTGACATAGAATGGAAGCCATGACTAAACAAAATCCTTTATTTTGGAAAACCCTAATCCATCATTTCGGCAGGCAAACTAGAAACTGGTAGACCCTAAATATACAAATCCAATACAAGCCCTGGGAACTCTATTTTTTTTTCTTTCATTAATACTCTTCCTAAAAACTTCACGGTATTTGGTTTCTAGTTGAGGGAGACACAAAGAACGTCCCATTTCTTTCTTTGCGACAACATATTATTGCAACTTCAGGAAGATTTCATCGTTCTTCACTTACCAAAAATCCTTTTGGTGTTTTCTATACTTAATGCAGCTTCAAATATATCTCGGGTTAGGTTGTTATGGCAAAGCACACAAAATTTACATGTCCAACAACTGTAATACAAAGAGCATAAAGATAACAATTTCATAAGAAAAGAAAAATGAATAGCTTAAAGATAACTTCTAGTTGCTCTAGGACATGAGCTTGCTTCTTTAATGCCTGTCTTGTTCCTCAAGTTATTGTTTCTTTAATTTCTGTCATGTTTCTAGCTCTTTAACTTCCTAGTTGCTTTTTCATTTGTCTTGTTCCTGAAGCTCTCACTTGTAATTCTCATCTTCAAGATATTTTGGATCAGTTAACTGTCTCATTCCAACAAATCCTACATGCCATATCTTTGTTGGCTCGTTCATATAAGAATTCTAGATTCCAGATATCTATTGCACATAGCCACATAGTTTAGAGCATTTTACCTAATCAATTTTTTATTTTTGTTTTAAATTTACCTAATCAATTGTTATGACTACTCTAGATTTAGTTACAAAGTCAGATTCATCTTCACATATCAACAAGTATATTTTAGAGAAATTTCAGCTCCTTTAATTATTCTAGGTTGCTTCTGACGAATGTAACCTTTCATATCATCATCATCCTCGGAGCCTTTTTCCAACTATTTGGGGTTGAATATAATTTATTAATTGATTTCAGGTGTAGAAAACCATATTTCTTCTATGCTCAGTTGAAAGTTTCCTTTTTGTTCGCTATCAGCTTGATCTAAATTGTTGACTCCACTAAAATGAAAGAAGGTAAGGACTCTTAAACAAAATCATAATATAATGTTTCCAGCAACTTAGTTTTAGTTGGTATAAGAAATGAATTATCCCTCTTGCAAAGACTGTACAAGAGCAGCAGACAATGTCGCATGCTGATTGACTGGGCGTAGCTAAAAGGGGTAAACCTTCTTGAACTGTTGCTTTCCAGAGTAATATTCCGATACATTGGTGATCAGAAAATTGGCTCAAAATTCTCATTGTGGCATACAAGAGAAACCATGCAAAACTATGTATTTAATAGGCTATGAACTTTGCCCGAAGTGTGGGTTTTGTAAAAATATTTTCAAGACTCGGTTGATAAATTAAGTTAGACAAGGAGATGCCTCTCCTCAGCTACTGTAGATAGACTAGGAGAAAATAAGTCTGGGCAATTCTAGCAGAGATAATGGTTTCTATTGACTGCAAAAGATTGTTAAAGAGAATTGCAAGCAGCCTTGCTAAAGGCTAATAAGTGATACTCATCAGTTAACAGCATAAAAAATAAAAAAATAAGTGATACTCATCACAAATCAATATATCAACTTCTTGGGCCTTAAAATAGTAATCTTGTAAATAAATCATTTACTATGCTAATGGAAGGTAGAGTAGGTCCAGCATCCAGAATACCCAATGATGGTCTTTATCTTGATCAATAGAGAAAACTCAATGATATTAGCACCAGATCAGCTGATGAAGCAGTTTATCACGTCAATCCAATTTGAATAATCCAATTTGAATTGGCAAATATGCAAAACTGGCTGATTCTATGAAAAAAGAGAAAAACCATTAAAACGAGGAAAAATAAAAGGTAAAAAACCCAAGCAACAGTTTTGAAAACAAAACCAAAACCAAGAAGTTCTAGAGAAATACTATATACAATAAAAAAACGTAAGAGCTGGACATAAAGACATGCATCGAAGATCAAATACGAAGGAAGTAAAGGGCCACTAAAACTATTCGCCCTTTACTTCAGTTAGATTTTACTTCGGTTAGATTTGGGTATGCTTCAGGTATGCTTTGGGATCTGCTTCGGCCAGCACAAAAAAAATTTATTTTTTTATTTTTTATTTTTCTATTATTTGTATATATTTTATATATAAATATCTAATTTATTTATATTAAACTAAAAAAATAAAAAGTTCGAACTTCGAAATCTTCCCTTGAATCGCCTCCAAAAGCGAATCTAACAACATTGTGACCGACTCCAATTGCGCAGTTTGTTAGTCGGGTATTAAACCAAGTCCCAAAATCTCACCTACGATGGAAAACCTAAGTACATGTTTCTCAAGCACATGTAGGTGAGGACTCTTTCTCCTCTAATCTCTACTTTTATGGCTTGTCCCAGTTTGTAAATTTCCTGTTGGAATTCCTTTTGATTTCGAAACACTACGTACCTTATAAGGATCCCATACAAATTCAATAGGTTTTGGTTAGTATAGTACTACTTACTACTTTTTAAGTAAAACTTGGAAAATGACCGATTCCTCACAAAGTTCAAGTATTCATTTGGTTGGTGGTGCAAAATAAAGTCCTTACTATTGACAATTTGATCAAAAAAAAAAATTTTCTCCCAAACTTATGCATTATGTATAAGGAAGATAATGAAACCAGTACTTATTTATTTTTGCATTGCCCTTTTGTCTCTAGGATATGGTGTTGGTTTCTCATACAACTTGTATTTATGCCTTACAATGAAATTAACTTCTAAAATAAGCTATGGCGTGTGATTACTGTTTGGATTGGTGGTTGATTTTTTATCTTTCAGTTTTTTATATTCTCGCTCTTCATGTTGCAATCCACTAAGTAGATCTTGTAGCACTAGTTTGTATTAGTTTATCAAGCCATTCTATCAAGTCTTTTTTGACTCCCTCAATTATTTGATCCACAAGCTCTAGAATATTAGTGGTAGATGTTTGCGCTTAAATCATGGTACATGCACCTCAAGGCTTTGATACAAGATGTAGGGAGAAGAAATGAAAGAAAACAAATAAATCAAGAAACTACAAATAAAAATAAAGGGCTTAGATATTGTACACACTTTGCAAGTGAGCCACCCCAAAAAAGATCCTAGACTCAAATAAATTCTTCTCTTCTCTATCTGTTTTTCTTATAGTCCAATAGTTATATATATATAGAAACCCAAGCAGGCCCTGTAATACTCTCAAAGCAGGCGTCCCTCAATCTCAATCTTGGCCATGCGATATGCACAAAGCATGCCAAAGAATTCGCATAGCATCTATCACTTCAGTCGCACTACCAATAGGTGTCCCATTGCACAGTACTCAGTATCACAGTATCATAACAGAATAGTACCCACTACTAATGGGTGGCCCATTGCGTAGTGGTCAGTATAGCAATATCAGAACAAATCAATATCCACTACCAATGGGTGACCCATTGCGTAGTGGTCAGTATAACGGTATCAGAACAACATTTGAGTATCATTCTTTACTCACATTCAGTCAATACTCCATGGCAGACAATGCTGGTCTCATTGCTAAAGTTTGATGTCTCATACAGAACTATATAACTAACGTGTACACTATGCTTCCTAGCATAAGACATTTATCATAAGGGTTATCTCATGGCACTTATACTTTGTCAATAACCTTCAGACCTAACTTGTGTCTTAAGAAATCCTAATCAAAATTAAATCCATTGGGCCTTAATTTTAAAAAAGAGGTTCACATAAGTTGTCAATGCTGAAGTTGCACCTTCAAATATTTTAAGTCCTAAAAATAATACATCTTGTAATATATTATTTAGACCATCCATTTTTTAGATTGTCTAAATCATCCATTTTCAAAATTATCTAGACCATCGTTAATGATTTCCCATGTTGCTCTTTCATTCACCAAGCTCCAAGAATCACAACATCAAACAATTCATAAAAGTTTCCACGCATTAGACAACGAAGGTGGCACTCAGAGACAACATTCAAATGGGGCCTTAATTTGATAAAAAACAAAAAACAAAAATTCACTAGAAAAGGTCCTCAACACTGGAAGGCCCTCTAGTTGATCAACTTGACGTTGAGAATATGAATATGAAAAACGTAAGTTTTAAGTCTCAAAAATAGTTAATATTGTAACACATTATTTAGACCATCCATTTTCAAGTTGATTTGCACCATTTTTAGAAATTTAAATTTATAACTAAAGCCGGTTATTATGATGTTTTTTACACTAAAATTGCATCATCAGACAGCTTAAAGGTTCACCTTATTTTAATTATTTAACATGAACGCCTTATATAAACCTCACCCTAATTCGTGTAACCACAAAAAAATGGGAAAATGATAGGAATGTGATTAATGAGCTGGAATCTTGGCGGCTTTTGTAGCCAAAACCCCACAACCATTGTGTTCTTATATATATCACAAGCATCTCTACAAATATATTAACTTGGGAAAATTGCATAAAACCTCTAAAAAAAAAAAAATGGACTTTCTAAGCAATTTACCCTCGACCTAACTTTTTCTAGCAACTTTTTACCCAAAACCATATTTCCCCCAATTCAAAAAAAAAAAAAAACCAGACTAAATACCCCTCCCTTACCTCACACATTGACCATGGCGGTCTAGAGTTTGGAAGATACGGTCCAGCATTTGTAAGCTACGGTCCGGCAAAATTGAAAATTGTGTCTGGAATAGGTGGCGCGACAGTGTACGGTTCCGGTCCGGCAGAATGGATTGGTCCAGCATAATACAACTGCAGTCCGACATTCCCTTTTATTGTGATCCGAAAATGATTTGTTACGTACGGGAAGGATATTTTCGTAAAAAAAAATGAACTTTTTGTATTGGGGACATTTGCTATAAAACTTAATTTTTGAGAAATATGTTCAGAAAAATTAAGATAGGTAAAATGCCTAGAAAATCTATTTTTGAAGTTTATACAATTTTCCCTATTAACTTTCCTTAAATCTTGCTATTCAAGTCTAGAAATACCAAATAGGTCAAGGGAATGATCATTTGTATTTTCAAATCTCCCCGGTCAATTTTCACCTCCCACTGTCCTTTTCGTTAGTCCCTCCAATATGGTGGAAGAACCCAAAGGATAACACAAAAGACAGCAGCACAAACCCCTCTCTTTGAAATGTCACTATTCCTCACTCTTCACTTTTCCATCATCACTTCTCTCCATCTATCTCATATCTTCTCTTTCTATATTTTGCCATTCCATCAACCTACTCTCTCTCTTACTACTCTCTCTCATACTGGAACTTCAAAGTCTTGAATCATGTGTCACCACCACAAAAGGACGGGTTCCATACATATCTTATTGCCTAATCTCTCTGTAGTTTCATTCTCTGCAAATACCAGAGGATGAAGCGGATACTTATGTATCTGTTACCAATTTGGGTTTCAAACACAATTTATTCTTTTATGTGATTGTTTCCTTGGGTTTTTACATGATTCATGGCTCTTCTCAAAGAGTACAACAATGGTTTAAATTTCTTTAATTTGGCTTTCTAAAGAGGTTTGATGATAGAGACAGAAAGAAAGAGATAAGAGTGGGACTTACAGGTTTTTATGGGTAGTGCGAGATAAAGAAGGAGAATTTGGCTTTCTAGAGAGAGAGAGGACCAGCGGGGAGAGATAGATCTGATAAGAAGGAGAGGGAGAAAGAGTAAAGATGAAAGGGACATGGGTTTTCAGGAAAAGAGAATCCAAGAGATTCAGCGGGGCGAGAGAGATCTGATGAGAAAGAAAGAAAGAAAGAAGAGAGATGAGAGGTATATGGGTTTTTACGAGAAAAAAGAGAGAGAGAGAGAGAGAGCACGAGATTTGTTATTTAGATGTACTCTGAAGATACAAGAGGGTGAGAGAAAAAAGGGGTAAAAAGGAATTTTGAAAGAAACAAAGAATGAAAAACTCTTATACACCGTAATATCATGTACTTTCAATACACCGGATCATTCCCATGTGTCTATTTTATATCAGAGTCCCATCCGAGCAGTGGACGTTGAGGCTTTAACAGCAGAAGTTTCTTTTTTTTTGTTTTTTCTTTTCTTTTTTCCGAAAATGATGATTTGATGAAAAGTAAAGTTATTTATCTATAGTAAGAATGAAACTCAAGACGTTACATTATAACGCCCTGTCAACTATACTACTTTCCATCTGTGAAAAATGGTAGTTCGATGCTTTTTTGGTAGCCACAACTTCCAAAACAGAATCAAGTGATGGATGTGTTGGCTTCCATGACCTCCCATAGAAACCACCACTAAAGAACTCACGAATCAAACATGTCTTACAAAATTCATTACGAAGGTTGATGACATTCAGTTTTTATTTTTAACGGAGAGGTATGCTCATACTTTTACAAAATATGCCCATATATATTCAAAATGTAACTCCTTTTTAAGAAAGAAACATTCTCTGAGACTGAAATAGACAACCTGCACTTCCTGAACCATAAAAAACAATTTTCAAGAATCTTTTTCAAAATGTTTCTTCATGGGCTCTGGAAGAAATGCCCCCAAGGCACCAAAATAGGGGACCATTGACCTATGTAGCATCCACCCAATGGTGGGTGGATGAAATATTTTCCCTTTTCTTTTGGCTGTATTGCATGATGGAATGTGTGTGCGCAATGAAGAACTATCCACACGAGTCCATTAGCAATCAACATACGCACGGGCACGCACAATTGTCCAATCTGCATAATATTATAATAAGAAATGCATATTTGTGCGCCTTCAGCTTTGAATTGCAGAGTTTCAAATCCTCAGGTCTCAATTGGAATAGGAAGAGGAGTTTCGGTGGAAGAAGCAATTTTGATTCTTTTGATGTATTTAAGAACTGTTTGGTCGCTGGCGCTTCTGAACATCAAGTGGACCTCTACCAGGCCCGTTATACCTGCTGCTATCTGCTGTCCTGCTTTTACAGGGCCAACTCCGGGTGGAGTACCTAGTAAATAATCAATTGAAACTAATTAATTGATTAATTTTTGTAATATAACGTTCGAAGACACTTTTAAGTATTTTCTCATTTTATTTTATCATATGGGGCTTTCAATGGTAAAAAAATGGCAGAAGACAAAAAAAAAAGAACAAAAAAAGATCGAAGTAGAAATAAATTGATAGAAAAATGCTGAAAAATTCAAGCCATTACCAGTCAGTATGACGTCTCTTTCAAAAAGAGTCAAAATAGAGCTTATATGACCGATAAGGAATGGGATCTTAAACATCATATCTTTGGTTGAACCCTTTTGTCGGGTTTCACCATCTACCTGCGTAATCCCTTCTTGTCAACTCATATATAATACAATAATGAAAGAAACATAAGGAACAAGG
This sequence comes from Amborella trichopoda, assembly GCF_000471905.2. Next base: position 701,071 of record NW_006497454.1, read on the forward strand.
AAATATGCCAATCAATTAGAGAAAAGAAAAATACAGAAAACAATAGCACGACTTGGGATGATAACCTTTAGCCATAACTCCAAGTCATGAGGGTCCTTCACCATAGACGTGGGTATCTGCAGGGAAGAAAACTGATACATTAGCACATTGAAGAACAATAATTAGATTCACATGTAAAAATGGTATATGATAGAGGAGGACATATGATGGATCGGAGAAACAATTTTTTAGACCTTTGTTGTACAACATTTATCGGAAACTTCTAAATTGTTGGAAAAAAAATGCTACGACATCCACACCTAGATTATCTATTTATAAGCCTAGTTTGTAGTAGGACATAATTCTTTTCCTCTGGAGGATCAAAGGGAATTCCAATTTTCTATGACAGAGTGGGCAATATACCAGGCTGTTCAATGGATAATCAAGTTCGAAGACCATACAATAAAAGACAATGAACACTAAGAAAAGAGTCAGAACAGGGTCCAAAATTAATAGGCCATTCAAGTGAGATAGAATTGCACATGAAACTATGGTAATACAGAATAACTATCCAAGTCCGATGCATGTGTTCATTCTTGATATGCCTACCCCTTGTATGTATCATTACCAGTTGATATAAACCAGCAGATTCCCATGGATGAAGCAACCTAGACTGCCATGGTTTTTAATACAAAATATATATCAGGTCTGGCTAGTGTTAGCTTCCCTAGGCAGTTTGTTGCTCAAAAAGCAGGCATCCAGTCTGATTTCAAGATTTATCATCTAGTCAGTTTCTTGACAGTCATGTCCCCAGCTGAATGGAATGACATTGTTTCGTCCACCACATACAACCCCACATTTCCCCAAGAGAACAACGACCCCAATTGGAACAAACAAATTTAATTTCAATGTTGATTCAAAAGGAAACCCAGGACCCAGTGGAATTGGGGAAGTATATACTCAAAACAGCCAGGGACATATCCTCCTAAATTTTTTCACTCCCTGCAGGCCATGGAGATGCAAACTTCGCCAAACCTGGGAACTTCTGGCTGTTCTCTGAAACTTCTACAACCAATGGGATGATAACTTGCTCATCAAGAGCAATTCAGTGAACACCATAACATAAGCCTGCATGAGACATCTTGGCCATGGAGACTGCACCAAGCATTCAAAAAAATCCATGACATCCTTGCTCAAATTACTTACCAATAGATTTTGTAGAAGGTAACACCCTAACACCCTTGCGGATAAGTTAACCAAGAAATGCTGCATGCCTATCATCAGTGATACCCCATGCACGAACCAGAGTTAGCAGTACGCCTACCACCATTTTATACCTATTTCATTAGTCTCCCAAATTTTGTATGGCTAAAAGAACACATAATTTTGTCTCTCGATACCCCATTGTTTTGTTGTCTTACCAGCTTAAAGCCCACAATTGTACAAAATACAGTTTTGCAATAAAAAAATGTAACGAAAAATAAAAATAAAAAAAGTAGCCATTTCATTAGAGAATTCATTGTGAAACTGCAGCACTAATGTGGTTTGTTGTTTGTAAAACCACAGGAAGACTTGCCATATACAAGTATGATGCACGGATACAGGTGTGGTTACAGCTTCACCATCAATCTATGGCCATTTTCCAAAGGTTTTCAAAAAAACCATCAGGATTTTGGCAGCTATTATGAAGCATCCATGCATAATAGATAACAGTGAGGCATCCCAAAGAACAACTCATATAGTAACAGAATTCGCTAATAAATAGCTGAAACATGCTGAATCAATCATATAGTAACAGAATTCGCTACTAAAATAGCTGAAACATGCTGAATCAATTATACAAAATCATCTATTTTCTTAGGTAAGTTATTGCAGATTTATCTATTTTATTGGCAAGTTATTTGTATGAAACTCAGAAAGAACATCGCTCCCTCTCCCTCTCGCTCTCGATATATATATAGGAAAAGTCTTAAAAACACCTATAGGCTAAGTGCTACAGTGCTTCGCCACGGACATACATGAGCCATGGCAGTCCCCCCATATTTGACCCATATTTTTTGCGTGAAAAAAATCCCATCACGGACTTGCTATGTCCGTGACAGATCGCCACGGACATGCTAAGTCTGTGACGGTCATTAATCCACGCCGTCCAAAAAATCGGACGGCACCGAGCCTATGGACGAAAATACTATTCATTTTCGCCAAT
>NW_006497454.1:704171-727732 GCF_000471905.2 Amborella trichopoda
CTGCCTATATATATATATATATATATATATATATAATTGTATATATCAATGTGTTCACAGCATCACTTTCACTATTGAGTATATCTTGTCCGACTTCATTTTTTATTGTCCATTGTCTGGTGGCTGTTAAAATTTCTCTTTTGGAGGTTTCATCCATATAAAAGTTCCACCATCCTCTCAACCATCCAATAAAGCCACATACATTTGCTTTAGCTATTTCCTGATCCTGATTTCCACTCATTTTGCATGTTGGTGCATACATAGTCATATGTTTCATTGTATCCAATATTTGATGATCTGATAATCCATCGATATTCCAATTTACTATAGTTTTGCCTGAATATGATACGGTATTTGATATTAAATCTTCCTCAAATTGGATGTCTACTGGGGTAGGCCTTGTATGATACATCCTTGCTTGAGAAGTTACTCTGAATTTTTTACCGTAATCTATTCTATTTATATCAAAGTCTTCTTCTTAAGAGGCTTCCTCAATTTCTTGTATATTTTTAAGGGTAATATGCTCTTCTTGTAAGACCATAGCCTGTGATTCTATGGCTATTCCTTTACCCTTTGCATTCTTTATACTCAACTTAGCTAGTTTGCTTACTAGTTCATCAATTAATTCTTTATTCTCCTCCTTTTTTATTCCATCCAAGTTAAACTTTTTCAATTCTAGAGGTGGTTTGAATAACACAGCCTTCTCTTTTTCTACTTTTTTGTCTTTTTGTATGTCAGAAGGTTTATTAATTATAATACTTTCGATTCTAGAAGTTTGTTTTCCAATCGTTTGAAGACATAGATTAGCATAATTATTCTGTTCTATGATGCGAGGTATGCCATCTATTTTATGAGCAGGATTATCGGTCTCTTTTGGAATTATCTTATAAGGAGAGGCTTTTGTTTCAGGTTTGTCTATCAGTGCCCTCTTTAACTGTAAACTTTTTTCAGGAGGATGTATACTGTATATTTCTTCTCCTTCTGTTGTATAAAAAACTTGATATTGGTCTTCCATAGTATTGAGACAATACTCAGGTATTGTAATATCCTTTTCCCTTAATGTAAACTTGAGCCAATCAAAGAAGCCTATATTGTTCTTATTTTTCTTTATAAATTTATTAAATCTTTTATGAAAGGCATCCAGTAATTCTTGTGGGAATTCGGTTAGGTACCAATCACGGATATTTTTATTTTCTTCAGAAAGATAATCATTTTTAATTGCTTCCATATCAATTTTGAATTTCTCTTCCTTTTGGAGGGTAAGTATATTAAAGTCCAAATCTGATGGTGTAGGTTCATTATTATTATCAGATCAATTTGATTCATATATTTTATAGGTTGGTTTATGGATATTACTATTTGTTCGTGTTAGTCCATCTATCACCATTCTTTGTGGTATAGAAGATGTAGAATGTCTAGAGGGAACATTTATCCTAGATGGAGTACGAACAGAGTCTTCCATAAGATTTATGCTTGTTCGTCTATTTGAATTAAATTGGATTTCAATATCACCATCCGGATATTCAATAATCTGATTTGGTTCTTTATTAATTGGAGTCCTATACTGTTGATTTTCATTATGTAAGGACCAATTTTCAGGAAGGACTATTTGGGACCAACTAGTCGATTTTGAAATCACAGTATTTGATTTTTCCATATTGGTTTGAAAAAATATTGTCTGGCCCTTAGTGTCCCTTTGCAGAGCATTAGGACGTAGGGTATTCATAACTTTATAACATATCCTATATATTAGAGCTATATTCTGTGATCCAGGGTTCATATCAAACCCTTGGGTTTTTATATTTAATGTTAAAACTTTGAGAAGATTAGGGTCGGCCAAAGAGACCGAGAAGTTTGGGAAACAATTAAAATATATAGGACCATTATAGAGACTAGATTCTACTATTCTTAATAAGGAATCTGAAAACTTGTTGTGACGACTATCTCTTAAACATGACAAGACAGAATTATTTAATCCAAGACGAGTCAAGGGTTTTATTACTACCTGTATGAGTCTTATATGTAAATATTTATATTCTCTACTTTTATGATGTTGAACCATTCGTTCAGGTAGGAGTTGGAAGTTTTCTTGTTCACTAGTAATAGACACACTTTGTTCTACTGTTTTAATAGCATAGCTTGTTTTAAACTCAAGAGTACCTTTTTTATATATATCTGTTATAGGAACTCTTGGGATGTTCCAATTTTGCATTTGTTTTTCAATATTATCAATAATTATTTCTTCCTTATTTTTTATTCTTAATGTACTATTAGATGATGAGATTGTTCTATTGGATAACGTCCTAATAAAAATTTCCATTCTAAGATAACGGATGAATACTTCGAGTCAGTCGGAAACAGTCCCTGTGCCTTTTCAGCAGCTCTTCCTGGCCTTTTTGGCAGTACGGGTCATGACAACTTATGAGTTTCAACTCTCGGACTTATCTTAGGTGATAAATTTTATTAAGCTTTTAGCCTTAGAACAGTATTTCAGCTACAGTTTACGGATTCAATTATTACCCTAACTTGAGTATTCACTTCAAAAATAGAGAGAGCCCTTGACAAAAATGTGGTCACCCATGAGACTATCTTCTTCCTTGAGCTTTCATCTGAAACCCTTCCATGTAGTAGTCCATCATTTATGTAATCAAGCCCATACCATTTCTTCATTAAGGTATTGATTTTTCTTCTCATATTTTTAATTCCTACCTCATTTCTATTATCAAAGCTTATTGTAATTCTTAATTTACAGTAGCTTTCTTCACTTTTGATAATGAAAACTTGATATTTGAAGAGTCCCAAAGCAATAGTGTAGTCCATACACATAGTATGTGTAGATTAGCTTGCATACTCTATGATCTTGAGTAGTTTCAACTTGATTTCTTGATCTTATTTATCTAGAATTTTTTATTGAGAATATACAACTGATGAGATGTTTATTTCATCATATTTGAGCATAAAAAATAGTCGATTGAGTTCCCTTTTTAATGTTGAAAAGTTCGTGTGGTCCTTTATGGACCACATGGTGTAGTTTCACCATAACTTCTTTATTTTGTGTAGTATCTCTCTCAAACTTCGAATGGCTATTTTGATACATATCTCTCTCATGATTTGATTCCTATTAAGTGAAATAATTGTAATCATTTGCTTCCCATTGGATTGATCTCCTTGAGTTATTATTATCACCCGTGCCTTAGGCAATGGGACAAAATTATATCCTCAAAGGCCCTTTTGTGGCCCAGGCACAAGGGGTTCGAACCATGGTTTCTCCATGTATGTCTGCATGTTAATTTGATGTATTTATAGCTATTAAATGGATTCATGATTGATTAAGTTGAATATGTTATATGAATCTTGAGATTGTTTTTTTTTTTTTTCCTGCGGTATGAGCTTTAATGCTATGCATTATTGCTTATACGAATTGAAATCTTATTGAATTATTATGATCAAGTGTATGATGTGTATAAGATATTATGAGGATGAAAAATGAAAATGAAATTATCATATAATATTAATATAATAAAGAATTGCGAGTGCAAGTCATGCAATATGTTGTGGAGATGTATAATATGAATATTTGACTACTACTGTATTCAGTTTAATTGTACTTTTTAGTAAGGGATTGTAAGGGACCTATTAGGGTTGAATTTTATTATTCAAATGTGTATAAACTATGTTTGTAAGCTGGAATATAAGTATTATGGGTTTGTATTGAGATATTCATGCATTTAAACCCTTAAGTTTTTATACAATGGAATTTTTTTTTAAAAGATTGCATTTCTAGCCTATTGGTCTTATACCACCAACATTTTGAGCATTTTGTTTTGCAAATTATTTTTTTTATATTTTTATTAGGTGTGCCTCACTAAGATGTACACACGTTTCAAATTTCAGGCCATTCCGATTTGTAGAAAAAAATGAAAAATGAAACACTACCAGACAATTGTGACCGTGTGATGAACTTTGGACGGTGATGAGGGTAGGCGTAATCACTGTTCATTTTCGCCTATAAGCGTTGGGAAGACTTTTCCATATATATATATATATATGTGAAAAAGTTTATATAAGGTTGCAACCTTAAAATGTAGAATTACATATGCACTTAAAAAATCCATCGGACAAGGTTATTTTAATGTTGAAAAAACCTCTAATTGGTCATCTCGACATCGAGATGTATGAATATAAATAAATAAAAAATGAGTCCCAAAAATAGTACATCTTGCAATAAATTATCTAGACTGTCCATTATCAAGATTTTCATATGTTTATAGATCTACTTGATTTTAATCATTTTTGGAGTTTAAAATTTTATAATTAGATATGAAAATAGATTTTGAGATAATCCTAATAATTTTTTCCATCAAAATTACATGTTTTGACACAATTTGGAGGTGCACCCTAATTGGATTGTTTAAAGTTGCAACATTAAAGAAACCACACCCATATGTATCATGAAACGATTGTATAGTAATATAATGCAACAATCTTAAAAAACTATGTTAGGGTCATTTGTTTAATCCAAATTTAAAATATACACTCTTTTCATTCTAATTAACAATCACAAAAAAAAGAAAAATTTGAAAACACAACCTAGAAATTATTTTTTTAGCCCAATTAACATAGGCTGTCCATTTTGATAAGATGCTTATATCAAGGCTTTAGAAGGATTTTTTCATTTCCAATTTTTTTAGATGGCTTTATTATCATTAGATGAACGATGTTAAAAAAGAAATAAAGGGTTGGAGTACAATTTTGGGTTAATCCGAGAGAACCCACTAGACGGGTCACTCGATAAAAAATAGGTCAACTGAACCTGTACAAAAAATGGGCTTATAGATATGACCGATTACAATAGATTTACAAGGAGGTTACAAAAAATGGGCTTACAGGTTTGCCCGTTTACAAAATGATGTTCTACAACGTGTATCCCCTGTGGCCTAGAGCAAAAAAGGAGATGGACCGGCTTTGTTCTACTTGGGCCCTAGCCCCAAGTCACAAAACATTTGTTCCTTTGGAATAGAAGATTCAATGCGATTCGGCACCTACTTCAGTATAGGAAATAAATTTTCAAATGTTGTGCTTTTGAAGCCATGATGCCATCTTGCGAGAGTCTTAAAATAAAGTTTAAAGAAGGAAGTGTACAGGAATTTATGTAAAAATAGGGTGCTAAGGGTTGTCGATGCAACCTATGAGAAAATAGAGTATATTCTCTATGGAAACTCTCATGTGTTTGTGTGTGTAAATATATTACAAGTTCACTACATCTTGAGAACACATAAATTTCAAACCAAGGTACAATGCTGCTTAATGGAGAATCCAATGCCAAAGTAGACGGCATATAAGATCTTACAACTGAACCAATGGGGGTGAAGGTGTCTTGGCCTTTGGCGACTGTCCAAGGAAGCCCTGCAGCCTAGAGATAGAAAAATGTGTGAGAAACCAGTAGACATGCTAAGAATCTCTCTTGACAGTAGACAACAGAAAGTAATTATTGAGAAAATATAGGTTCATAAACCTAGTCTGTGCCGCCTCTCTGCACCAATGTTGCCAGACAATCTAATCTTTGTAATTCTTACTACAATTCTCAGTTCAAGTGAAGAAGAGATCGAAACTTAGAATAGGTTAACCCAATTTGAAACTAGTGATTGTGGACGATAACTAATAATGCATAGTAAACAACCAAATGGTACGAAACGATTTTCCTCCAGAAAGATCTGACCACTGATTGAATTGTATTGTACACAAGAGGACAACAATTACTATTGTAGATGAATAACTGTGAAAAGTTGAGAGCACATAACAGGCAATATATGAGTATTATCACCTTTCAGAAGCACACGCACGCACGCACTCACTCGTGCAAGCACACATACACGAACACAAACACGTGCTCCTGTTTGTAAGTAAAGAGAAAATTGACGTACCTTCATGAAGACCTAAGTATACTATTGTATTAGCTTATCTTCCTAATATAAAGGCACAGGGATCCAGCCACGTCCTCCATTAAAAGGGAAGGACTCCATTGATTATGAAAACAATATCACAAAAAACAATGTTCCATAGGTCGATTGAGCAGTTGAGATCACAAAACCATCTAAGTCTGCTGCGAAATGTAGCAAATCTAGAGCACATCCCTTGAGTGTAGTTCAAATGATGCAACAAGATTGTAAGTTTTTTTTTTTTTTTTTTTTTTCTTTTTTTTTTGAGAAAAAACAAGATTGAAGAAAGTTGCTAGCTTCCATAGACAAAGGCTAAATGTAGCAACTTAACTTACATATTTCCTCTTTAAAAAAATTTGTAACAAAATCAACATTTAAAATACAAGAGCTCAGATGTATACCTTAGCAGAAGATTGGATTTCTCTTGCAGTCATGTCCAAGGCAAGTGCATAACCTATGATTCGAATCGGTAGGCATTAACTGCCAAACTTCTGCTATTACGTGAAATGTAAACTCTAGAGCATGGATTCAAAAGCACCATTGACATCTTGAAATGCAAAGATCCTTCTATGACTACAGACAGTGAAGAGAACAATGGCCTCCAGTTGAATAAAGCTCGTGATCTTTTATACATTAAATATAAAGTATAAAAATTCCATGACTAAAAATTATACACATTATATTTACCCAAACAATTATCATATTTATCTAAAAATTAATAGCATTTAACTTGCAGAAATAATTGTCCCAATATTCATTTGGAGAAATCTTTTATGCCATACCCAAGGGTGTAAAAGTTCCAAATCTCCTAACTGAGAAGAAAGGTGAGCACATAAAGGACGAGAAACTTCTAGAAAGATGGAAATAACGGATCACATATTTGGGGAAGGAGGGGGGGGGGAAGACTACCAAAAAAGGGGGCCATATCACCTTCTCATCTAAATATAGTTACCAAACCATCAACTGAGAAAAAGTATAGAATAAACAAGGTGTTATTACCAGCTGCAAATGCAAGTCAATTGGAGTGCATGAGAGACTGTTGATGTGTCGTAATAGTATTTGAGTGTTTTAAAAATTGGTGATCTAGTCTGGGAATCAATAATCCCGATTGGGAATCGGTAGGGTCCGACATGATTCCTAGTTGGAACCAAGAATTGGTACGAATTTGATAGAATCACCTCGTTCTATAAGGGAACCAGGTGATTCAGATTGGCCGAATTGCCCAGTTCCCACCCATTTCATTTTCTTAATTTTTTCAATTTTAAGTGTTTTTCAAATTTAAAATTTGTTATATCATTTTTTTTTGGAGAACAGATTCTCACTCCAAAGAATCAGCCCGATCCAGCCCAGATCGGCAACTTGGATTGGTCCCGAGTGATCAATCCGACTTTCTAATCAAGGTTTTAAAACACTGGAGAGTTATATTCGATTAGTTGTTCCTACCATAAAGAAATATTCTTTCTGTTATTCAAGTCCTTATTCCTTGTCTCACTCAAGTCCTTATTCCTTGTCTCACTCAAGTATGACATAGAATCAAAGCCATGACTAAACAAAATCCTTTATTTTCGAAAACCTTAATCCATCATTTTGGCACGCAAACTAGAAAAATGCAGACCCTAAATATACAAAACCAATACAAGCCCTGGGAACTCTATTTTTATTTCTTTCATTAATAGTCTTCCTAAAACCTTCACGGTATTAGGTTTCTAGTTGAGGGAGACAAAGAACCTCCCATTTCTTTCTTTAGGACAACATAATATTGCAACTCCAGGAAGATTTCATCGTTCTACGCTTACCAAAAATTCTTTGAGTGTTTTCTATACTTATTGAAGCTTCACATATATCTTGGGTTAGGTTGTTATGGCAAAGCACATGAAATTTACATGTCCAGCAACTGTAACACAAAGAGCATAAAGATAACAATTTAAAAAAAAAAACACAAAGAGCTTAATAACTTCTAGTTGCTCTAGGACATGTGCTTGCTTCTTTAATGTTTGTCGTGTTCCTCAAGTTATTGCTTCTTTAATTTCTGTCATGTTCTAGCACTTTAACTTCCTAGTTACTTTTTCATTTGTCTTGTTCCTGAAGCTCTCACTTCTAATTCTCAGCTTAAAGAGATTTTGGATCAGTTAACTGTCTAGGGCCTCATTCCAACAAATCCTACATGCCATATCTTTGTTGGCTTCCTCATATAAGAATTCTAGATTCCAGATATCTATTGCACATAGCCACATAGTTTAGTGCATTTTACCTAATCAATTTATTTTTTGAACGTTTACCTAATCAATTGTTATAATTACTCTAGATTTAGTTACAAAGTCAGATTCATCTTCACATATCAATGAGTATATTTTAGAGAAATTTCAGCTCATTTAATGCTTCTATGCTGCTTCTAACGCAAGTAACCCTTCATATCATCATCATCCTCAGAGCCTTTTTCCAATTATTTGGGGTTGGATGCATATAATTTATTAATTGATTTCAGGCGTAGAAAACCTTATTTCTTCTATGCTCAGTTGAAAGTTTCATTTTTGTTCGCTATCAGCTTGATCTACATTGGCGACTCCACTAAAATGACAGAAGGTAAGGTCTCTTAAACAAAATCATAATAAAATGTTTCCATCAACTTAGTTTTAGTTGGTATAAGAAATGCATTGTCCCTGTTGCAAAGATGGTACAAGAGCAGCAGACAATGTCGCAGGCTGATTGACTGGGAGTAGCTAAAAGGGGTAAACCGTGAACTGTTGCTTTCCTGAGTAATATTCCGACACATTGGCGATCAGAAATTTGGCTCAAAGTTCTCATTGTGGCATACAAGAGAAACCATGCAAAACTATATATTTAATAGGCTACGAACTTTGCCCTAAGTGTGGATTTTATAGAAATATTTTCAAGACTTGGTTGATAAATTAAGTAGACAAGGAGTCGCCTCTCCTCAGCTACTGCAGATGGACTAGTAGAAAACAAGTTTGGGCAATTCTAGCAGAGATATGGTTTCTATTGACTGCAAAAGACTGTTAGCGAGAATTGCAAGCAGCCTTGTCAAAGGTAATAACTAATAAGTGATACTCATCAGTTAGCAGCATAAAAAAATAAATAAATAAGTGATATTCATCACAAATCAATATACCAACTTCTTGGGCCTTCAAATAGCAATCTTGTAAATAGATCATTTAATATGCAAATGGAAGGTAGGGTAGGTCCAGCATCCAGAATACTCAATGATGGTCTTTATCTTGAACAAAAGAGAACCCAATGATATTAGCACCAGATCAGTTGATGAAGCACTGCTTCATCACGTCAATCGAATTTGAGTAGGCAATATGCAAAACTGGCTGATTCTATGAAAAAAGAGAAAAAGCATTAAAACGAGGAAAAAGAAAAAGGTAGAAAACCCAGCAAGAGTTTTGAAAAAACCCAAAACCAAGAAGTTCTAGGGAAACACTATATACAATACAAAACGAAGAGCTGGACATAAAGACATGCATCGAAGATCAAATATGCAAGGAGTAAAGGGCCACTATAGTAAAAAATACAAAACTCTTTTTTTTTAAAGGGCTTTGTTTTTAAGTAAAGGACCAATATAAGGGGAAATATAGGGAAAAATTAAAAAGTTCTTCCAACAACTTAAGCACCCTCCTAAATCAAAGGGCTTCTTGAGCTTTTAAATCATCCCATAGATTGGTGTCTACTGTACTTAGAAGTCAAAACCATCCATAGCTACATTCATTATTTTTTATAAATAACCAATTCACTGATTATAAAGCACACATCAACTATCCCCTAATAAAAGAATTAGAGATGTACACATCTAATAAAAAGAAAATAAAGGAATAGAAAAGAAGCTGGAAAAACATGGACTGAAAAATTAGAGAGTTAGGGAGGAGTGAGGGGCACAAAGATGTATCACCCATAGCTATATTTGCCAACAATCTGCTAAGAATGATTCTCTATGCAAAGTTGTAAAACCTGATTCTCCTTTGTAAATGTAACGATAGCAAGAATATAAATATTAGCAGCTCTAGGTCCAAGGTCAATGTTACTAAGGTAGATAATATGAGGTATCAATGTCATCATGTACCTGTTTGTTTAACACACATTTGCATGACATAGATGAGAAATAGAAACAAACTACCCAAGTTATAACCAGAATTCAGTAACAACGTTCATGGGTGGGCGTGATTTGTTTCAATGCAATCATCAAGACTTTTATCACAAAATAATCTGCTCTACAATTATAAGTATAACAATTAGAACTAGTATATGTAGCCAGGTGACATACAAAGAAGCAACCAATATTAGATCTCACACCCCGATACCAATAGAGAGGTCGCCGGCATGATGCTTGCTTGATTATGAAAAAAACAAAAGTACCATTGCTTGGTCCTTCAAAAGGGGGAGGGGGGGGCAAAAAAGAGAGAAGTAAATCGCCTATTACCATGCAAACCATTTTTTTTTTTAACTAAAATACTCCCTTAAAAGTATTTAAAGGACAAAATTTTTTGAAAGACCTCCAACATAGTCCATGGCAGTTCCTTGGGGAACATCACGAGCATTTCGCCCAACAATGACTGCTAACTCTACTTCATGATCCAATGACTCCAAAGGATGAGGGACTTCAATGGCACCCCCATTTTGAAGATAAGATGATGTGGGCTTCAAGAATAGAACTGGCTCCTAATTGAATGAAGGAGTAAATCAAGCACAATATAAATAAGATTAACCGCTCGACTAACATCTCAAAGATCCAGGGATCAAACAGAATATATAGACTCCATTTTTCATTGATAATGAAAAGCAAAATCCTGGTAACAATTTCAAGCAATATCCTCCATGCATTATTAAAAGAAATGGCATACAAACAAAAGCCAACAATTTCATGAGGAAAATGTCATCAAGAAGAAGCTTAGAGGAGCTTCTCTCATATTTCACAGTAGAAAATACAAAGGAATTGAAACTGCAAAAACTAATTCACAACTACCAAAATAAAAAAAATCAAACTTACTGCAGATATTCAAGATGCTCAAAGTAGAAGAGACCATCCATTTTTCCTTCTTTAATAATTAAAGGGCAGATGAGCCTATTTTGTGCAGAGTGATTATATATCGGAGAAGAACCTCTCACTGAAATCTATATATTGAAGAAGCACCTATATCTTAGATTATCTGCAGTCTTAAGAACATCCATGTGATAAATATCCATGTGATAAGGCATGCCAGAATGAGCCTATTTTGTGCAGAGTGACTAAACCATAGTTAAGGAACCGTATGGGTAGGGCGACGATCCCGCTCCGGAACCTAAATCCCACGGTTCCTGCAAGGGATCTTGTAGAGACCCCCCCCCCCCGGTCTTTTCGACATTGGGAACTCGCTCCCAACAAAAGGTGACCATGTTCCATCCAGCATCCGAATCCATTTTCATCCATCATTCGAGATCCCCGCTCTCAAAGTTTTGGAACATTAAAATATTGGGTTTCATGATTTTGGGTTTTACTTTCATTAACGGATGATATCAGGTTAGAGAATGATAATGTCCAAAGTTCTCATTATTTATGAATCAGAAGTTCCACGATGTTAAAATTCAGTCTCTTTTTTACATAGCACAAAATTCCATTATTTTAGATTCTTAATTTGAACTAGGCATAATCTAGAGTGCCCCATTGTTTTATTAAGTCCTATTGTATAAGTCATCCCACTTAGTTGTGAGAATATATATTTCATTTAAAATCTTATATTTAAGATGTCCTCGTGACTCACTCAAGATTCCACGACTCTTGGTCCTAGTGCACTAAGATCTAAAGTCATGTTTCTCTTTTATTCCCACAGAAGTTAAGAGCTATCCAAAATATTCAAATTTAAAACTTTGAAAGGACATAATTCCAACACCATCTCTCTATCCCTTCTCATTCATACCTATCAATTTGAAAAGGTATGTCTCTCTCTATTTAAAAAGATGAGTGATACCAAGATTTCCAAACCCCCTATACCAACGGGTACTCTCTCCCATCGTCTGTCTCTACTCTCTACTCTCTCAGTCATACTCTCTACTTTCTCTCTTTGCAAAACTGTCCATCCACTTTGATGATTCTTGGTGTGTATCCTAGTCTACTTCAATTCTTTTTTGTGTGGATTTTTTTGTGTTGTTGTCTTTCAAATTATTTTACTTAGGTTCAAATTCATTTGTTTTTCATATTGTATTGATGGGTTTTCTATATATGATTGCTACATTAAAATGAATTGGATATGTTTTTAGTTAAAAAATATTATTTAGTTAATTTAATTAATATTTGTAATGAATAAATTTTAGTTTGAATTTTAAAGTATGTGATAAACACTAATATTTGTTTTTAAGAATGTAAATTCAGGGTCTCTCTTTGAATTACTGTAGTAAAAATTGAGGGGTTTTGCTTTGATTTGTTATGATAATTCTACTGTTTGTTAATGTGATTTGTTGGGGGACAAGATCAGGCATATCATTCTTTTTTCAAGTCTTATTGTTGTAAATTCACCGATAAGTAAGTTTTTACTATTTATTTCTTTTGTTTAATTTCATCCATTAAATTATGATTGATGGTTATTTAGGTTTATTTTTGGCGGAATTTTTTATATATAACACAATTTTAGTTATATATTATTAATGATAAAAATCATAATTATCTTTAACATGTTATTCCTTTATAATGGGCACAGATTTTTTGTCGATACTATGGACATGGAAAGTATATATTACGACATATAATTCATTCTGCAGCAAAGTTAATAACATAAGCAAATAATATAAAAAATATTAATAAAATGTTAATAATCTAATTATGATAATCCATTTATTATAAGTAAATTTGTTAATTATAATGATTAGAATGGCAATTTACTCCATGTATTCTAGTTGTATAATGACAACTACAAATTAATATAGTAATATCACTCATCAATAATATTATTTTTATTTCATTTGTTTAGTTTTAATTTCATAAACTTTTCTATTAGACAATAACTTCTAAGATTCCGTGCAACATACTAGTATTCAACTAGTAGACGATAACTCCTAAGATTCCATGCATTTGTAGCTTTGAAAGTTTTTGCTTTGAAGTTAGAATATTGATAATCCCACTTGATCCCGTTGAGATACTAATGAGGACATCATCGCATTAGTGTTTTAACATTTTCATTTTTTTATTTTCTTTTGGGAGAGTGAAAAGTAAGGTTATTTGGTCCTTTAGCTTCTTTTAGTTTCATAAGGGTGTTAATGTCTTTTGGAGTAGTAGAAAATTCAGGGGTAGTTTAGTCATTTTATTATTTTATTTAAATTAGGGGTATTTTAGGTCATTATGTTTAAGACAACTTGAACAGAAAGGGAGAGAGGGACATCTAGCTTCATCAGTGCTTATCTTTTGAAACTTTAAGAGAGAACAAAATAGAAAGGACTTTTTGGATTTTTAATTGAAGGCATATAAAAGGCTAGGTCCCTCCTTTCCAAGATATTCTTTAATTTCTTGTTCTCTCCTCTTCTTTTTATTTCTCTTCGTCTTCGTTCCTCATTTTCTTGCCCCAAATTATTTTGTCCTCTCCTTTTCTTTTCTTTTCTTTTCTTTTTTTTTTTTTCTTCTTCTTCCTTTTTCATTTCTTTTGAATTTTTTAGTATTACTCCTCTTTTCTGAATTTTCTCTTTCTCCCTTGGTTTTCTTTTTTTTTTCTTTCAATTGTTCTTTTATCATAACCCTCCAAACTAAGAAACACTCCCCATTTAAAAATCCAACTACAAAACTTTAAAAGTAAACCAATAGATCATTCCTAAACCAATAGATCATTCCTAGAATTAATCCTAAATAAGATCTCTTGAAACCTCAATCCTAATTTTACATCTGAAGTCAAAACCCCAATTTCTTTACATACCATTAACTTCAAAACCCTAAAACTAGTTGTGGAGACTCTCAGGAATTAATTTAACATTATTCTACACCTCTTTTCCAACTGGGCTATAGGTAACTTTAAATTTCATCGGAATCAGTTTTACAGCAAATTTGTTCATGGACAAACTTCAATCCGATACAGATTTGAGATCCCCTCTCCAAGTCACTAAAGCAAACTCCTAAGTTGTATATTGAATTGTACACGCTTGTTTATTTAGTTGTGGATGATTACCTTCTGAAATTGTGGATGTTTCATATCATTTGGATTTCAAAGAGTTCTCCAAGCGCTTTTAGGGTGCTGTAATCAAAGATTAGTGATTGGCTAATCTTAGGTTACATGATTTACCCATTCAATGTCCCAACCATTGAGTGTAAGTTTATCACTAATCCTTTTCTAAGTTAGATTCTCATATGTTTTAGTTTCCTAATTGATATTTATCGTGGTATTACCATATGGTATGTGGTATGCCATGGTTTCAATGTATCAAATAGAATACCTATACTCAATGTACTAGAGTTTGGAAGATATTGAGTCATATCTCAGTTTCCTTTGCTTGAGTATGCGTCTAAGCATGATAGGTGATTGGAAATGCAGGTGTTGGGGAAAGTTATTAGGAGTAAAATCGTGGTTTCTCTCAAAGAGATTACTCAGGGAGTATCTCTCCTATCCAAAAAGGTCCTGAGGCAAGAGGAAATAGTAGTAGGAGAGGAACAGTGTATTCAACACCAATGTTAGGCATCTCAACTACCTATGCAAGACGTTACCTGTGCAGTTAAATTATGGAGATTATGCTCTTGTGAAGGACCAACTAAAACAATCTCCTTGGCAGTACTTTTGTCTTTTGTATTCTTAGTTTACATCCCCTATTAGCATGACTCCTTTTTTTATTTTTTTTATGTAGATAACTGGCCTGATGTCATGAGTCTTCCAATGCTCATTACCACTAATTCAATCAAATATCTTCAGGCATCATTTTAACAAAACCCTGACTACAAACTCATCTGCAGTTTAGCCAACATATCTCAATTCCCACCTGCAAAGTGTAATAGTTTCAGTACCATCCACCATGGATAGCAAGTTAGAAACTACTCCACATAACACAGCTTAATGCAGCCTTTAGTTATCTCCCATATCTAGTATTCATAGCTCACTTGTCACACATTTCTGGCACTTCCAAATACTTGCACTTCAACCTTAACAAAGACTATGTCACCCATACATTTGAAGCCAACTTTGACAAATTATTCAAGAAAATCACAGTTTCACACATTTATTCAAACGAAAACCAAAAGGAGAAACTAAATTTACTTCGATTCTAAATGTTCCTCAGAAGTAAGTTTTCATCAAGTGATGTCCCCTATAATTCAAATTTATTTCTCCCATGACCCTTCTTGAATATACACACCATCTGCCCATCTATGTTGGTTGGTACCATCTCTACCTCTCTTGCACCAAGATGATTTTTTTCTTTTTTTGCCCAAATTTTTTTTTTTTTTTTGACATTGTTAACTGTTGGATTAAACGAAGGAAAAGAGTACAAGGATCTAATGAGAGGGCCCACAGCCCAAGCCTCTTGCCAAAAAAAAGGCTATCCCTGGTCGGGTAGCCCTATACAAAAAATGAGGGGGGCTTATAACATTTGCCCATTACAAGATACCAAGGATCCAACCGGTGTAAAAGTCCTTGAACGGGAGGACCAAGAAACCACAGACGTACAAAAAGACGGTAAATGATCTTCTAAACGTGAGTCCCGTGCCCTTAAGGATCCGCAACCTGTGTAAGTGCTCCCCCCCTAGCCAGTTGGTCTTCCAGGGCATTTGATTCCCTCCAAATATGCATCCATGAGATGGTTGTATCCCTACAAATGTGTGAAAACTTGTCATAAATCGAAGCAAGGTACCAGGGGGTTGGGGCATGACCAGCAGCCCTAGTAATGATGTTTTGGGCGTCTCCTTCCATTATCAAAGGTAGTCCCCACCAGGGGTCTAGCATTTTGAGTCTCGAGAGGAGCACCATGGATTCAGCCAGCTGGGAATCAGCATGGCCAACATACTCGGAAAAAAAGGCCAGGATGTTTCCGTGGTGGTCTCTGAAAACCCCACCAATTCTCCCCCGTTTGGGACTCCCAAGGGAACACCCATCGAAATTGAGTTGTGAGACCTGCCGGGGGAGGAGACCAGTTGTCAGCTCATGCAGACCGACAGAGTTAGAAATGAAGGACTTGTTCCCAATTATGTAGTAAAGCCGTAGCCGAAATTCCTTTGAAAGCCTTGTGGTTTGAGGTCCAAAAATGACCAGGGTCGTAATTTTGTTAAAGAGAGCGAGGCTTCGCACTGGACTCCTCAAAAAATCCTTGAGTTCCTTTCGGTCCAGATTACCCAGATCGTTGTCACAATGGAGGCCATCCACAATAGTCTATTCGCCTTAAGCCAAGGAGGGTCTACAGATAGTTTAAGGAGAGCTGGTATGGAGGCAGGTGTAACCCAGATCGGTCCGAACAGGCACAGGAGTTTGGTCTACAAGGTGAGTGCAAAGTTGCAGTGGATGAAAAGGTGAGGATTGCTCTGTTCTTCACAAAGGCACATAACACAACGGTTGGGGATTGGGATACCCCTCCATTGGAGCTGGACGATAGTAAGAGCTTTTTCGGAGCCCACAATCAAATTGAAGGCTTGCACTTTTGGTGGGGCAATCGAGGACCACACTTTGGATACCACAGAGGTCGAAGAGTGAGGGAAGGTGGGAGGTTGCAGCAATCTTTTATAAAATGATCCTACCAAAAAAAGACCCGAGGGTGAGGGAATCCAAACAAGGCTATCAGGCCCTGAGTGGTCAAGGAAGGTAGCCTGCAATAAGGATGACAGTGAAATGAATTCAAGGATTTCAGCGCCCGAAAGGGAGCTCCTGAAAAAGGGGTTCTAGCACCTAGGACTACCTGAAACAAGGAGCTCTTCGGCACTGGAGGAGGAAATGTTGGTGGCTAAAGAGAACAGAGAAGGGAACCTATCCCTGAGCGCATCCAAAGATCTAACCAAAAGCGGATTCTATGACCTTTCGCTGGAAAAGTGATAGGGCAGATAGGAAGGATTTCGAAGCCCCAGAAGTCCTGGTCGGAGATCTACCCTCCAGCATCCAGGCATTGGGGGGATTCTGTATTTGCAACAGATTACTTGAGACCATAGCAAGTTATTATGGTTCGCAAGACGCCGCCACCATTCACCGAGCAGTGTCGTGTTCTGCTTTCTCAAGATCCAGATCCCTAGTCCACTCAAGTGCTTCGGTTGGCAAACTCTCTCCCAAGCTATGATGTGAAATATTTTCGATTCAGCCTCACCTAACTAAAGAAAGTTCCTCATTAGTTGTTCCAAGCGACTTGCGACCGCAGCAGATATATGGGATAGGGACATAAGATACACCTAGGTGTTGGACAAGGTCACCTTTATGAGAGTTGTTCTTCCTGTGTAAGACAAGGACCTGCCTTTCCATCTTGCTAAGTGGTGGTCGACTCTGTCTATAACATAAGACCACTGCCTCTTTTTAGGTTTTCGAATGCCCAAAGGCATGCCTATGTAGCTAGTAGGGAGGTCTTCTACTTTGCACTTCCAATATGGAATAAGAGCTCTAGTCTCCGAATGAGTGAGAGCCACATCAAGATGAAATTATCATGCAGCACATATCACTTCAAACTTGCAAAAAATTAAAACTAAATTCAAATAAACAAAAATCTTATTGCATTGCCTGTCAAGTGTATAATCATTTCTCCACTTCAAATTGCTGACTAGTTCTATCATCAACCAAGTACATAATCAAAATGGCACTCAGTGCCCTATACTCCACATTGATTAGGAAAAAGACCGCCTCTAAGAGCTCCTCACGTACTGCAAGAAAATATCTGACCTTCTGCTAGAGGTGTAACCTATGTGGATTACTCAGGCAATCCTATAATGATCAGAAGGGAAAGATTATGTCATTCATTATCATCAACAACAATCCTAATCTCCAAGAAAAAAGCTAGCTAGTCAATAGTTATGCATATGGTTCATTTAACATCCAAATCAATGGTTAATCTAAGCTGACTCGGCCTTGGACTCATGTGAGTCACTCGGACCTGCAGGGTACCTGTTCCGGTTCAAAAACCCTAGGACTCGCTTGAGACTTATCTGTTCCTGGACCCTACCCTACTATGTTCTTTTCATAGAGGATTGGCCGAGTACTAGGGTGATGTGGCCAAATCAGACTCGGGGCTCTGCCACTTCGGGCCCTAGTATGTCCAAGCTCAAGCCCATGTTTTTAATCACTGAGCAAAACACTCTGCCATCCATGTACCACATCCAATATAATATCAATTAATAATTTAAAGAAGAAAAGAAGAAGAACCAGGAACCTAGATCCACATTCCATAGACTGCCTTTCCTAAGATATTTAGACATCCAATGACAATAGCCCTCCTGTCAATGACTCCTTTTTTTTTCCCAACTGCTCCAATGATGACAGTGGAAATACAAAATTTCAACTACAAAAGAGAGCATGTTTATTTCATTTGGCATTTTGCAATGAAATTATTTCATGAAAGATCACAAGTCATTTGTACGTCTATTCAATTAAATATCGAAATTTTCTCAATAAATCACTCCCTGGTCTAATGTGCAACAAACCTATAGGGCCATTGTAGAGACTTACGCCTGTCCAATTTCACATTTAACTGGGACATACATTGGTACACAAATAATCACATAATCAAGAGGACGCAAATCATCACACTTGATCAGTAAGCAAGATCTGATTGAAAAAGAAAATCGCATTCGAAAAGCCAAATGAATTAGAATGGAGAACATCAGCTAATAAATAGAATATACATTTCTCTAAAAGAAGTATGGAACCGTGGCAAAAAGATGAGATTTTGATGAATGGGAAGAGAAAATAGAGGCGACCTTTGGCACAGCGTTGCCAAGCTCTTTGGCATGAGCTGCGTAATTCCTTCCTACTGCCACTATCTTTGTTCCCAAACTCAGGAGCTTGTTTGATGCAAAAGCTGCAGTCATTGTTAACCCTAATAATTTCTCAAATTTCAACACAGAGAAGTTGGAAATAGGAGGGGAAGGATTTGGAATAATAGAGTTTTAAAGTATTACCAATCTCCATTTTTAGAAAAAAAAAGTAGCCGTCTTCAGACTGTAGTTACTGGTTCCAACCATAGTTAGCAAATCGACGTTTTAAACACGATTTTTTGAAAAAATTGGAGTTTTTTTAAAAAATCTTTTAAACTGTGTATTTTTCAAAAGAGCATCAAAAAATCGCATTGTTTTCATGAAGAAGTTTAATATGCGATTTTTTAATTTTTATAATAAGTCGTTTCAAAAAATCATTTCTATTAATAATACTCCATGGGTACACAGAGAGGGAACCATGTGATAGAGAACCATCTCATCAATGGGTACACACACACACACACAACCATCTCAAAGAAAATAGGAAAAAACAGAGATAGAGAAGTTTCAAAAATCCCCAAATTGAACTACATCACAAATGCTTGATGGGTATAGAGATCGATGGGTATAGAGAGAGAAAGAGAGAAAAAGAGAACCAATGTTTATAATACATGCTTTAGAGAAAAGAGAACCACTGTTTATATTGAAATATAGATTTGACATTAGCTTTCAAAAATCCCTAAATTTAACAACATCTCAAACAAATTAGCGAAAAATAGATTAGGGAAAACAGAGGACCATCTGATAGAGAACTTTCAAATCACAGATTTAAAAGTAGCTCAAAAATCCCCAAATTTAACATAACTCAAAAATCCCGAAATTAACATTGCTCAAAGAACATATTAGGGGAAAATAAATTAAGGAAAAACATACAAAGGGCTTTTCCCTAAACCTGATTCAACCCATCAGCTTAAAAAATACAGCACGATCTGATTTAGACGCACCCATCTGATTTTCTTCACAAGAAGTTCACCCCCTCTCGTCTGCTCTCTCTAGGGCATGTTTGATAACTGGAAGGTAAATGTTCCCTGGAAATTGGAAGTTCTTCTTTGCTGAGAAGAAAGAAGTTACTGTAAGATGTTCTGGATTTCCGTGTTTGATAACCTGCTGGAATGTTAAAGAAGTTATGGGTTTCAGCGTTTGATGACTTACTGGAATGTTAAAGAAGTTATTGGTCTTTCATAATCTGCTGGAATATAAGGAAGTTCTAGTTACATAACAAGTCTTACACTGTAGTCTACACACAAAGACAAAATAACGATGTAGTCTACACACACAGACAAAATACTCTTTAATCAGTTACATAACAGGCCTTACTCTGTAGTCTACACACACACAGACAGAATAACCATATTATTATTATTATGTGTTTGTCAAACATCATTAGAAAAGACCAAAAGAGAGCATCAAACATCTAAAGCTTTGTTACTATCGATAACGATGTATTCATTCGTGAGGAAAATAAGTCCAATACAGCTATATGAAGGGCGAGTTTTCAACTGATAACATACTATAAACTGTATAATAGTGAGCAGCATTGACATTATAATGGTGAGCAACATTGACATTCTTTTTTGGATAGTTCAGTCATATGAAAGAGTTATATAAACTTTAGAAGCAATAAACCTTTAAATATTTCACAATTACCCCAATCACAATCATAACTACAATTCACCTCAATCATAAAAGATAATCAATTTTCTCCCATTCAAACTTCATGGCAATGATTTGTTCTGTTTTGCCTAGAAAGCTCAAAGATATGGTCTCTGCTCGTATGGTTCACAAGAAAAAATGAGCTCAACGGTCAAGATTCACGGATGTCTGGTAGTATTTGAATTTTTATTTATTTTATACAAATCTAAATCACTTGAAATTTGGACTATATGTACATAAAAAATATGTGAATCTTCGAAAAATATCAAAAAAATATTTTACATGAAATAAATTGACCAAAATACCTCCAAAATGTCTTGGGGGCATTTTGGTCAAAAAAAATCACGAATTGTTTTTTTTATATTTTTATTAGGTGCGGCTTGATGAAAAGAACACACGCCTAAAATTTCAAGTGATTTGAATTTGTATAAAAATAAATAAAATTCAAACACTACCAGACATCTGTGTTCGTCAGATCAGCCTTTCGGCCCTCTAGAGTCGTCCTTTTGACTCTACCTTGATAGATCTATTTCCTCATAATACAAGACATCAATCCTCAACTATACAACCTACTCGGCCAATACTCGCCTTGTTCATAAAGCAAGGCCGGCCGAATCCGATTTGCATTGTCCGTATTTTTCTAACATCAAAAAGAATTTTTTAAAAATATTTTTCCTTGCGGTAATATTGTGACATCCTCCTCCTTGATTGTAGAATTAGCACATGACCTAGAAAAGTGTGTACTTGATCGTCAGCTTTTAATATTCACCCCACTATTCTCGTCTCCACTCTCATGTCATGCTCTCATGTTATGAACAAGGATTACCCTTCCTATTTATCTAAAATCTGGTGCAGGGGATATTTTAGTTAAGTGAGATTTTGTTAATTTATATATGTGTTTGAAGACTTACAATTATCCAATATTAATTAAATGATTAGGAACAAGCTGATATTTGTCAAGCCATAATTAATACATGATATTATTATTAGTTTATTCCTAGCGATCTAATCAAATTGATGATTGAATATTTATAGACACATATATTATATATGTGGAAATTAGGGATACATAAAGGTGGTTAATTTAGTTGGTTCATAAATTAAAAATTGGAAAATGATCCCAAATACCCATGGCATTTTTGTCGAGGAACTGAGCAAGTTTGTTAAGGAACTGGGCAATCCGAACTAGACAAACGCATGGTTTCCACATATCATAATATTTTTCCTTTTTTTATTTTTATTTTTATTGATCGATTCTCACATGGGATCATCGGTCCAAATGGGTTATTCGCCAATCTCGACTAGATTTATAAATGGCCAGTTTGCCGACTGATCTAGCTTCTAAAACTTTGCTTAGAATTGAGAAGATACATGTACAAAAGATGACCTTGAAAAAACACGACCTAACATCAAAAGTTTGGGGTAAAGCGAACTTGAACAGTAAATGAAAGCAACATAAGAATGACTCAGTACTTGAATTTGCTACCCCATCAACTTCACCTTAGATGCGTATATCACCATAGTTTAGTTGTCAATGTCCAAATCTTTTTGGTGAAATATATGATTCACCATCGATAGTGATGTTAATAAACCCCTAATCTATTATAAACACCTATATAATGTAATTAGCTAATTGTGTTTTTAGCAAACTGGAAGTTCAAGCATCGGAGTAGGAACTTTTAGGGTACTAAAATAGTTCATATTCCTAGTTTGATAGCTAAGAGTTGCACCCGCCTAGAAGTGTGAGCTTCTCAAAAATGAGAAGTTCATACCTCATAGAAGCGCAAAATTGTCATTAAATGAAAATGGCAAATTTCTTATGGGAAACGCGTCAATTTTCATTATTCTCTCTCTTTTAAATCAAATCAGACGAAAATTTAAGAGCGGATTCACATCAATGGAGCACATCTATAAAAAAATATAAAAGTAATTTTTAAAAAAATGCTCACAAGAGTAACTATTTAATATTTGGGATTGTATACTATTTACTTTTGGTATAAAGAGATCATAATCATTTTTAGTCATTGGATATGAAATACGATAGTTAAAATGTCTCACAACATTTGAAAAATTTTATGCCTAATAAATGATACATACGCAACCATCTGATTTCATATCCAATAGTCAATAACCCTTGTGACCTCCTTGTATCGAAAGGTCTCATTTTTTATATTTCCTTAACGTGTTACCCTTTCGTAACTATTCCACTCAAGACCATGTGGCTTTTATGGGTACTTTGAAGTTAAAACAAAATATATAGGAAAAATATTGAATTGTTCAATCTCATGTAGTGTTGTATTAATCGTAAGTTATATGAATATTTCTTTTTATTTGAGTCTCCTAGTTGTAACGGCATTTACTATTATTTGGGGATTCTATTAATAAAAAAAATTTGTTTTATGTAGACTGGACCGCATTTCTACATATGCGGTCCAGAAGTATAAAGCATCCATCTTAAAGATGGATGCAAATATATGGCCCATCTAAAAACAATTAAAACAAACAGTCCAAATGTTTTCTTAATTGAATTATTATTTCTAGTTTTTTAAATTTATTTATTTTTCATGTTCATGATCTCTATGTTAGAGATTACATGTCTTTAAAAATTAAGTTAAAAAATCCATCTCAAAAATAAATTTATTAAGGGCCCCGCATTTTTGCATGTGTGGGTTTGCCCGCATGCTAACCGTGTCCTTAATCAACTTACCATGCCATGAGAGTATATTTTGGATGAAGTCCTATATGGATTAGGTAGGTCAATTGAGTCCAAGTTGAAATGATGAGGCTAGGAATCCCAAAAGTTAGGAAATTTGGGAGGCAATAAGTGTTGGTCTTTCTTTTCTCCATATTATATTATTAAGAAAAATGGGTAAATTATGGATAATGCCAATATGTATTTTCTAAACATCCTCCTCCTGTAATATTTTTGATATTATATTATTAACTCCAACACTATTTTTCTTTGTAGCTACCCCCAAGTAAAAATTTAACCTTTTTTTTTTACCAAAATATCCCCCCAATTTAACCCATGCTTCTAGAACACGATGCCCAACATGTGTCCGTCTATCACA
>NW_006497454.1:732392-742959 GCF_000471905.2 Amborella trichopoda
CCTACTCCCCTCGTGTGTCCCTGTTCACCTTACGACTATATATATATATATGATAGAATGTTAAAATATTAAAACATATCTTTACTATTAGGTTATTATATCCCAAAGTTACCTACCTTCTCAATAATACATTTGAAATTGTCTTAAATTTTATGTTTCTCCTTAAAACGATCATTATAAAATGTAGCATCTAGATTTCTCTATTTCGTAAACTTCACTGAGCGCATCGCTTGGCAAATTAATAGAACTTTGTTCGCAAGTGGATCATTTGTATGAAGGTTGATGTTTTGATTTCACAAATATAATGTCTGTGGTGGCAACAGATGTTGTTTTAGTACCTAAAATCTTTATAATAGTCTGGAAATTTATTTTTATTTATGATTATAAAATTTTAAAGCTTGAAAAATAGTCTAGATCAAGTAAATCTACAAACACTTGAAAATCTTGAAGAGGGCGATGTAGATAATGCATTACAATATGCACTATTCTCAAGACTAGAAGTCCAATTTTTTTTATATCCATGTATCTCAAGGTCGAGATGATCGGATTAGAAGATTTTTTAGCATCGAAACAACTTTTTCTAGCAAATTTTTGAGATGCATCTTAGTTTGACAATTTAGGGTCTTAACCTTATATAAACTTTTTTTCATACATTAACGTGTCTCTTTCAATTCCAAATTTTGTTTAAAAAAAGTATATCTATTTAATACTTAATTTAGTTCAATTCCAAATATTAAGGTGTTTTATTGTTTGAATTTTGCTATCATATTTATTCTTTTTGATTTTTTGATTTTTGATTTTGTCAAAAAAAAATTCAGAAAGAAGACACATGATAGAAAAATTCAAACAATAAAAACCTTAATATTTAGAAAATAATTATATATATAAAAAAGATAAAATATTCCTAATAAAAAATTATATATATTTTCTCATATATATTATATAAAAAGTTAGAGTTTTGTCAAAATTCATGAAAAATCAAATAACAATAAATAAATGGAATTTTCAAAATAAGTAATATTACGCTCACTTTTCATTTACTAATAATTAGATTCATCTAGTTTCTTAACTATAACATTTTGGTCATGCGAATGCATTTTATTATGTAAGAATAAATATAGGAAAAACAACTTACTCTAGGTAAAAAGGATCACAATCATTATTGACAATTGATTTTAAATTGACAGGCTGGGTTGGTGGTGTAAATAACTATTCCCAAAATTTTAAAAATAATATTTAAGAATTTAATAATAATCCCAAAGGCAAATGATATTATGATATTAGAGCGCATATACTATGCTCTTCTAGGAGCATATATCATCCATCAACTCCTTTGGCTAGAAAAACCACTTGGACAATTTTTTATTTTTTATTTAATTTAGAATCTCGGAACCACTTAAGAACCACAAGATTATTTTTAAATCAGAAAATTTGGATTTTAAGTTTTCTAACACTTAGGTCTCACCATACCAAATTTTCTAATGCTTAGGTCTCACCATAAAAACTTGAACGGTCTTGGTACAATAATGAGACATCATTATTTTCTTCAAGTGCATAGAGAACGTAGTTCAAAATTTTCTTTTGTTGACGTTAAATTGAAACCTCATGTTTTTGTTTATTTTTATATTTGAAAATTCACATTTTATTTTAAAAATATTTTTAATAAATTTGCCCCGCTAACTACAACGTGCAACATACCTTTGAGGCAATATTTATACCTTTGAGGCAATATTTAGTAAAAGTGTAGGCCTTAAATAATTTGTAGAGCTTCATACTCATGCAACTGGCTGATATGGTACAATTCTCCCACTTTTTATTTTATGAATACCCTGTAACTATCCAAAATCCAAGGGGACTTCAAGTATCTTTCTCTTTTCTCTCCTTCTCCCTCTCCTTGACATCCATTGCTTATATTTTTAGACCTTAACCAAATCTTAAACCTTGACTAAGTCTCTTCTCCCTTTCAACACTAGTGAAACACAATTTTTAAAACCTTGATCAAATCTTATATTGAATTTATTAATTTATTCACATTACAAATTATATAGTGTATTTTTTTTTGTTATAGTTGTAAATTGGATTTTTTAAGTTAGATGATATTATAAGATAAATTTCGAAGTTATTTGCATAGAATGATTATAAAATACAAGCTAATAATTCTAATTTTAATGTCTATTATTATAGTTAGTTAAATTATGATAATTTTTGACGAGTAAAGAGAATTAATAAATGTTTGCTGTTATGCTAATTTCAATGAAAGTGTTTTTAATATTTTAAAATTATTTTGATATAATACTATATTATAATTAATAATTATACAAGGATTTAAATAAGGACGCATTGTCTCAATATTCACATATTTTGCAAATAATGGAACTATATAATATAAACCCTTTTTTAAAAAAAACTAAACAAATCTTGTTTTTACAGATTTTTTGAGCCAAAACTTGTCGATTCGATCGATTATCGAATCCGACATACTAATCTCCTGAACGGACACAATTTTTGGGATGGCCAATCCAGACCACCGATCCGATTTTTAAGCCTTGAGCAACAATAGGTTTCGGATCCATTGGCCGGAAACGTACTGGTGCACCTATCAAGGTCACAAATATTTTAGGCCAACCAACAAAAATGAAAAAAGAAAATGATTTCAAAAGTTGTTTAGACTGGTCAAGTAAGAAGAGAATGGATATCAATGGTATTTCAGTAAATGACCAGGGCTTCCTTCGTCAACATCCGAACAAATCTTTTGGCGGGTCCGGTCAGCATAGCGCTTTGGAGTCCAGCTCATCTCCTTCGCTCTCTGGACCCAGCCAATTGCTTATTCCTGCGACAGTTGTCCTCCCCTATAGATTACCCCTCTCGTCGCTCCTCCAATCTTTTCAAGCGACCTGGAGTTCGATTTCCAGCCAGAGAAGGGTCTCCTATCCTTTTAACTGAAGGCCATAACCCTAATTCATGGCTCACTCTCTCTAGGCACAACAACCGCTAGTCTCTGATGACCTAGGGCGCACAAGTGTAATGCGTGGTTCAATGGAGGTTCATTTCTGGTATGCTTTGTAAATGCGGTTCTCCTTTGCTAGAATGAATTGCATTTCTTCACTTCCGTTTGCAGTTGTTGGATTTTCCTTGTGAATTATTGTTCTTATTTCCAATTTCCTGAATTTTGAATGGAATTTGATGCTTTGGTCCTAGGGCTTGGAGCACAGTTCAAGAATGAAGGATCTGATTTCTGGTTTGCGTGGTTTGGGTTTGGGCTTTGAGTTGGGGCTGACTCCACAATGTCGAGGCACGCAGCTTCGTCACACTTTCACAAGTCGAAGACGCTGAATGACAAATATGTGAGGAGTTTATTCCGTTTGTTTGGTTTTTGGGTTCACATTTTGAATGCTTGGTTTGGTAGTATTTTAAATGTAAAGTTTGCGATGTCGGGTTGTTTATGTTGCTATGTAGGAAATTTTTTGGTTTTTTTTAGTATATAAGAAAATAAGGATTAAAGTGATTTGAATTGGTTACGATTTGTTGTATATGGAGACAGATGCTTGGAGATGAGATAGGGAAGGGAGCTTATGGCCGCGTGTACAAGGGTCTTGACCTGGAAAATGGTGATTTTGTTGCCATTAAACAAGTTTCATTGGAGAATATAGCTCAGGAGGATCTTAACATTATCATGGTCAGTATCCTGTTGATCTTTTACATGGATAAAGATGTTTTTTGTTTAGGATGCCATTTCTTAAGATGCAATGACATTGTGTTCCTGTATGTTTTTTCCTAAGTATTTTATTTTCTTAGCCAGATAGTTTATGTTCTGATCAAGCCTTTTATATTCATATATGTACAAGAATGATGATGTTAGTCCTCCCGCATGTTCAAAAGTTTAACCATTCAGCCAATGCAAGCATCATGATGCTAGAAATTTGTTAATCAAACTGACAGAAACTTCTATTGGTTGAAACCGCCAAATAGTATTTGTTGAAGCTAAGAGTTACAAATTCAATACGGAATCCATTATTTTTAGCACATTGTTAAGGGGAAACTGAAAATTGCAAGGAGTCATTGGTTGTAATTGTAAAGCCACTTTGTTCGCCACTAGAAGTTGAAAGTGGACGGTGTGATCTCGCAGAATATGTATAGTTTAAAATTTTTCATTCTTTCTTTTGCAATACCGGTTAGATCACTTACATATGTCAAAAAATGCAACATTAGTTTACAAAAATAAAACCTAATACAACCTAGGATCTTCTCTTGCATACCATTTGCAATTTTATACAATCAAACAAAAATACCATGCATGAAGAAACGTAGAGCTTTAGAATTACCGTATAACTTGCCTCAGGTACCCAAGGACTTTGTACACCCCACACCGGATCTCCTCCATTGATGGCGCAATGGGATCAAGGTCTTTCTTGAATCTCAACAAATGGGAAGTAATACCAAACCCTTTACTCAATTTCATAGAGCATGAACACAAATATAGGTTTTTCCCTTCTACTCATCTATGTGGGGCGTGCCTCCCCCTTTCTCTATGTTCTAAAACCCTAAGAGTGTAGCTCCATTTTTCTTTTCTTTTCTATGAGAGAGAGAGAGAGAGAGAGAGAAGAGTTGAGGTAGAGAGAGAGAGAGGGTGGCATGCCACCTTGAGGGGGAGAGAGAGAGCTCAAGTCTTAGGGTTGTGTTTTGAAGACCCCCCCAAAAGATGCTTATATAGAACTGAGGCTAGGTTAGGGTTTCTTTAGGGTTTGGCATCCTTACGTGATTCCATCCAGACCATTGGTCAAAGGTGACTTGTGGGGTGAGAGATCTTAGCCATACAATCAATAGATCAGCCATCATGATCTAATAGAAGGTGCTAGAACCTTATCCCTCAGCTTCCTTAACCAAATCGTATCAAATATTATGCATAGAGAAATTATGTCAACTCTTTCCTTTATTTTCAAACAATCTTATTCATTTTTGAAATCAACTAGCCCGTTTTTACAAAACCTTCCTATTTGCTTTCCAAATCAATTTGGTTGGCTTATTACACAAGCCTCAACATTTAGAAGGTGATAGATGGTGGGATGTACCACTTATGGTAGTATAGTGGGCCCCACACCAATATTAAGATGGGCCTCAAATGGTGGGCCCTCATGTATTATGGGCCCCCATAATAATTAAAATATTTTAAGAATCATAAAATGAATTTTAGAAAACAATTAATATTTTTATTTTCTCTCTGAATAATTAAATACCTGAAAATGTAGTTTAAGCTTATTTAAAAATCAATTTCGATGAAATAAAATGTCCAGGGACTGGTAAAAATTTATTTTAATGTTCATTTAATACACAATTAATTATTTATAAATTAATTTGATGGGAATCAGATCTAACTTTTTTAAGAAAAATGCGAAAATACTAAGGCATTCCATCTCTATTGGTGACTATGTCCCACACTCACCTTCTCAAACTGACCCAGTAGTTTTCATGAACACCCACTGTCTATTATAGGGGTTCATGATTGGACTACCAAAGCCAGCCAATAGGTGATGAGAACACTATCCCAGTCTTTGGGCTACCGGTTCTCCTTAGGGACAAGCCTAGGTCACACAAACCTGTGTACACTCATCACAATTGATGCATGGGGGCTATCTTTAGCACATGTACATGTAACACCCTCAATGGTGTCTATTGTTTTAACCCCGAAATGTTAAGTCGCAGACACGAATGATTCTTATTTGTGAAAACAAGGATCCAAAAGCATTATATACAAATCATGACAGAAAGAGCTTAAGTACAAGTTTGAGTTACATAATGACTAAAATATCCCTTACCCTGCTTTTAAGCCTTGGATAATATCAATTCTTACTAATGAAATGAGGATTGAACCTCTTATGCGACTTGCATAAGGGCTAAAATTCATTTTAGCATAATATACATTAGTGAGAGATTATATATAAGGTCTTAACAGTCCTCTGAAATCAGAAATCCACATATATGGGTGCCATTTGTTACAAAGTGGTTCTGTCTATCTTGAATTCATGACTTTGTGAATAAACTGCAGCTTGTATTTTGAAGTTGCTGTAGGTGAGAGCTGGACTGGCATCAGTCTTTCTCAAAATTGTGGCAACCTACATTAATGTATCTGGTCTTGTCATGGGATACATGTTTGGTTGATTTTTTTGGGGCATCCATATTACCTTTGTGGCCAACTGTACATCTTGCTACTTAAATTCTTATATATACTGATAGAGGTTAAAGCCATATGATCTCAATGAACGTCCTTGACATTGCTTTATGTCGAGTCTTTGCACTGGACTGAGACACCCTGTCTCGTTTGTTGCTATGCCCAGAAACAAGTAAATCTTCTGTACAGATGTGGTACTCAGTAATGGTCATGTATTCAGATGCTAACCTTGTTAGAATTTGTATAGCCAACTAGTTGAAGATGTCTAAGCTAGCATAATAAATGAATCTCCTCATTTATTTATGCTGCAGAATTTTTATTTTGAGAAAGTATGACAAGTGCCCTCTATCCGTCATTTGGGACTGTTGTTGCAAAGAACCATTAATGTGCAATGTGGTTGGGGTGCTGTTAACATCAATAAAATCATCTAGAAATTTGGAGACTTGAGCACTACAACGTATCTCAAAGAGCAATGTTAGCTATGAGGAAGGTCCTTAAGTGTCAAGGAAGCTTTTCCTTTTATGCCCCTTTCGGTCTCTAGTGGCAAGATTTAATGGAGCAACACCTTGAATTCCCACCTTTGGTCCTCCCCTCCTCATTGACACAAGATTAACTTAAAAAACTCAACTTCCTTGAGGTCCTAGTTGCCTTGTTTCTTCTTCCTATAAATTCTAGAGGTATGTGATTCACCTCATTTTGATGGTATTTGATTTTATCACGATTTACTATATGTGCATGGTTTAACTGTCTGCCAAATTGTCTAGAGTTTAGGCGTGCATTGGTCTTCATGGCACTGCGGTGTGATTCTTTACTCAAGAGTTTCAACCTATGTGATGGACATCCTATCAAAGTTGCAAGTGTCTTCAATGTAGTGTCTCCAGTTCCAAGGAACTTTAATATAAAGTATTAGTCTTTCCTTTTCCTTTTTTTTTTTGGAAAATTTCGTATAAAACCTAATTCCTCATATTATTTCATAGTAGGCTCTCCTTCCGTTTTTCTTTCAAGTGGCATAAGGAAACCCTCAAGGATTCACCGTACCCCCTCATCTCTTATCTCCCTCTTTTATTGACTTTTGACTATAAAAATTGGTCCCAACAAATCTTTTAATACCATTTCAATCCAAAAACTTTTTAAACTCTCTTTTCCTCTTTTCACCCATTAAAAAAGTGTTTGGGTTGAAATGGTATAAAAAGATTTGTTGGGGCTAATTTTTATGATCAAAAGTCCATAAAAGAAGGAGATAAGAGATGAGGGGGTACGGTGAAATCTTTAGGGGTTTCCTTATGCCGCTTGAAAGGAAAACGGAAAGAGGGTCTACCATGAAATAATATGAGGAATTAGGGTTCTATATGAAATTTGCCCTTTTTATTTTTGGGTGTTTTCTTGTTAAAAGCAAGGGAGCACATTGGAAGAAAAACCAAGAATGCTAGTTGGTTTGAATGGTGCGGACATATTAATAAGTGGGATAGGGGGATGTGGGGAGGAGAATATAGATCACAGAGAGGACAAATCTGTTCTCATCAAGGGCTTCTCTTGTAGAGCCCGCAAGAGCCAGCAATTTGGTCATATAATTGGCCACTCTAAGAACATTTTGCAGCATCACTTGTCTGCCCATACTTAATTTGTAAATCTCCTCCATAACATTGGCCAAAATGCATGCTTGGACCCTTCACCTAGAACCTATTTACGTTCAATGGGTTTCATTCGGCCTTGAGAAGGAATTAAAGAAAACCTTCAACCCAGTGAGAAAACTTTGAGCTTCTGCCTCCATGGCATCCCCAAGACCAGCAGGCCTAAAATAGCAACTGGGAGACTCCAAGATGGTCCCCGATAACCCCCACCCCTGAGGGTCCAGGGTTGTATAGCAAGCTACCATCGAAGTCAACTGTTGATTTGTTTGAGTCTTGAATATTTCATTGCTTGTATTTGCTCTATTACATTTTCATATTAGAAATTTCTTGATTAGCAACCTATATTAGGTCATTCTCTCGATAAACTTATTTCCTTTGTTGGCCTGCTTGCAGCCTGTTCCTTACCTTTTTTCACTTGCAAATTGAAGCATGATATGTTCATATACTTGTCCTAGCCTTTAAAGGCACCAAGAGCTAATCTATGTGACATATGTGATAACTCAACTGTATCCCATCCACGGGAAAATTTGCATCTTATATCAAGATGAAGCCTATCCGACCCCAATTAATTGGGAAAAGACTATGATGATGATGATGATGATATCAACATGAAGCTTCCCTCTCTTCTTATGCTTAGAAACTTGCTCAGAGTGACTCAATGATACTTCACATTCTAACGTCTAACCAGTCGCCTGAAGTTCCTTGTATACTTATGTCTACCCAGTCCCTTGAAGTTCCTTTTATCTTTTTTAGGTCTTTGACTTATTGATGCGTGGACCTGAAAAAACATTCAGAAGTTGGTTGTGGTAGTTGCCAAGGTGGTCTTAACCAAACTTATCATTCTATGAGTGATATTAATTAGTCATCTCGAGAAGTGAACCTGCTGATAGCATCTCTACAACCATATCCATCTTTTATTTGCTGTGTAAATGAAGAAACAATTTATTGTGGTTGCCCAGGAATGAGGTCTTATAGTGAAATGGAATTCCCATGTTGCTTTGTCATTGGATCCATATTGTTGCTAGAGAGCTTTGTTTGATATGTAAGTCTTTCACCGACATTGCCTATAAGAGCTCAAGAAGCTTCATGCAAATGATTATCTATGTTTCTTAATGGGCTGCATCCTCTATCCTAGTCATGAACAATTTGACCTTAGAAGTGGGAATCTCCTTGTGCTGACTCTCCTTGTCCAGAATGGTGAAATGCTTTAATCAAAATTTTGTCAGTTTTATGTTCCCTCTCTTACTTTTGGTCATCTTTCTCCATGATTACAATTTTAATTTAGATGTCTGCCCTTTAAAATGGTTAATTTTGTGCCTCCACCATTAGTTCAGTGATCCATTTTGTGAAGAAGAGGTTTGATTCTCTCATTTCACATTGGGGTATTTGCGGTCCATCTATAAAACACTAAAAGACTTACCAAATTACTTACCGATGTCATTCTTTACCAAAACAGCCATTTCACGTTCATCTATGATAAATTGTATTGTCTAGCAGCATTTTGATTTGGTGCCGGACTTGTGGCTTTTCAAAGTCTTATGATTGGTTGACATGTTTTGGTCCTTCTTTTGCTGTTGAAGCATACCATCCACATGGATGCATGAACATATTTCTTGAACTTTTACATTTCATCCTGTATTTGTGAGAAGTGAAAATCTATTTGCTTGAGGTTGTAGTTGCTATCGATGTTCATAATTTTAAGTGCAGTCAAGGATGTAAAAGTTCGCTGCTTGGCCACCTAGGTGGCCACTTCGGCAGCCTGGCTGATAATCTGCCTAGTCGTAGCCTAGGTGGGGGATCTACATCTCTGCCTAAGCGCCCAAGGAACGTGGCCCCTTGACAACTCTTGGTATAGGGCAGAAATATGCCCTCAGCGGAGGGATTTGTTTTTGTCATTTTTCGACAACTCTCTAAAAACAAAAATTTTTAGATTTATCAAGAGATCGAAAAATTTTTCAACCGTTTTTAGTTCTCACGAAATCCAAAGACATTCTTCCCAATTCGTTTTGGAGCTTGGAGTGATTGCAAAAGAGGACTTTTAGCAAGCAAAAGTCACCTATTTGGGCCATTATCGGTTCCATTTTGAGAAGATTAGTGTATTACAAAATTGTAATTAGGGTTTGTATTTTTTGTTTAAAATGTATCATGATTTGTTATTCCTTCCTTTTTGGTTAATTTGTTGATATTTTAATAGTTTTTATTTGGATTAATGTCCTATATTCACTAATAACTGGTGGAAAAATGATGAACGATAAAAAACACACATAAAAGATGAGAAAAGGGTTCCAAAAATAAACAAATAAAAAACTGATTAAAGATCATTTTCTCTAAAAAGTGAGAAATAAAAAAATTTAAAATATAAAATTATAAAAAGTCTATAGAAGAGTAATTGTAAGTCAATTATTTTAAGTCGGTTATAATTGATTTAGTCAAAGCTGAAATCAATTATAGTTAATTATAAATCAATTATATGTACCCTTGAGTTTGGGGGGACTTTGACGGGTCCGAGTCAATTTGTCCCAATATGAAAACACTGGTTTGCAATCAAAACATGTAGGGCATCATGTTGCAATTAATTTAAAGGGGACACAAAATTTCATTATATATTACTCCAAGTAGAGAGAGAGAGAGAGAGAGAGAGAGAGAGAGAGAGAGAGAGAGAGAGAGAGAGTAGAGAGAGAGTAGGAGGTAGGTAGGTAGGTAGGTAGGTAGGTAGGTACGTACGTACGTACGTACGTCGTACGTCGTACGTTCGTTTACTTTACGTTTT
>NW_006497454.1:746314-764406 GCF_000471905.2 Amborella trichopoda
GAGAGAGAGAGAGAGGTGTACAAGTGAGAGAAAAGTTAGAGAGAGAAAGTTGTTTAACTTATGTGACCATTTAAAGGCCCTATGAGAGCATGTACTGAAACTATGCATAGTGAAATGTGTGGTCCAGATTGGACTGTGAGACATTATTAATGCCGAGACGCATTCAAGCTTTGGCTGGCTATGGCTCAGGGTTATGTGTAAAACCTATAGCCCTGAGCATTTGTACAACACCGATAAGGGTTTTGATGTGGGGTTATCCCTTGATGAGGTCGAAGTTGTTCCCAAGGTGGTTGGCCAAGGGACTGGATGTGACCCTTGTGTGTGATGGTTGGCCAGAGAGGACAAAGGTCAAAATCCTCATCATTACCATCACACATCATGTACACTAGATAGCCATCTGGGAAGCAGCCATTTGGATGAGGCTGTGTGTTGTGTACGTGCCGAAGAGATGACACCCTGCAACACTGGACTGTGTTGGAAGGACCCCATGTAATATCGTGCTAGTATGAGGCTTGAACTTATCTCCAGGGGGGGACTTGTAATCCATAGACTTGGATCGTGACTCTTTTATTTATTGGCTAACTTTGATAGTCCAATCATGAATCTTTATGAAGGACTATGAGTCATGGGAACTATTGGGTCAGTTTGAGAAGGTGCAGTGAGATCCGGTTTTTTAGAAATGGAGTCCTCAGTATATTTGTTTATCCAGATCCAATTCCCATCAAATCTTCTTTAATATGCACAATTATGCTTTAATTATATTTTAGATAATTAAAAGGAAGTTTTAGACCTTTCTTGATATTTTATTTTATTGAAAAAGGATTTTTAAATAAGAAAAATTGTTTTTCTCGATATATTTAATTCACAGAGCAAAATAAAATATTTAATGGATTTATAAAAATATTTTTATTATTCTAAAATATAATTTAGGGTGTGGGGGCCCATTGGGACTTTGGCCCACCACAAATAAGCCCACTAGTTGGGGCATGGGGCCCACATGGCTATCCATGTGTGGGTCCCCCCACTCCCTCTTCTTTCCTTTTTTAACTTTTGTGTTAAAGCCACCTTCTTGATTGAAAAATAAAAGGAAAGTATTATGCAGAGAACTTGTGTGTTAAAGCCACACGCCCAAGCCTAGGTGCTTGTTTTTTGCGTATGTATTGATCTTAGTCAAAGCTCTATCCTATGTCATGCTTTCAAGAGGTTTTTCTTAGGCTTCCCGAGTTTTGAGATGAGGCTAGACCAAGTTTCGTGTGCCATTGGTGAGGAGACCTGGTGTGGGGTGTACGAAATCCTTAGAGGTAATCTGAAGTAAGGTATGCGGTATTGTCGTATTTCCTGTTTTCTTGAATTTATTCGAAGTGATGCAACTTTTTAAATTTATGTTTTGTATGAGTTTTTGTTTTGATAGCAAGCAAGTGAGAGGCCTTGGCATTCTTTGTGGTTTTATTGGTTTATATATTGTATTTGGACACTTGCAAGTGATCCTGGTGGTAAACTAAAGAAAGAGAGAAAATTTTTAATCGGTAGTTACTTGCTTAGGTCACAGTCCTACTTTCAAATGTAAGTTGGAGAGAGAGGCAAGAAAATGGAGAGAGGTGGCTGGAGGCAGTCCCGTTGGGGTTACATAGCCTCCACTCCTCTCTTTATATTATTTATAAACTTATGTACAATTTAAAGTAATGCCCTTATTTCACTTATTTATTACACTAATGTCCTTAAGTATATGACAAGGACAATAATGCCCTATGGGCCCACAAACAAGGCACATAACTAAAAGAACCTATCTTGAACATATATCATAACTAAATGATGTGGTATGCACTTTCTCCTACTAGGTAATCTGTTTGTGGTTTGAGTTGTTTGATGTATTGATGTATAACATACTTTGCATCTCCTCTTCTTCATAGCAAATCACATATTCTGCTAAATTACTTTGCTGGGTGGTTCCTTGATAAACAATGAACAAAATGAAATATTTATTCATTGGCACAAAATTGGCAGTGATTTTTTATGCCATTTTTATTATAGATAATTATAGGCTAGGATTTGCTATTTATTCTATGTATTAGTTTAGTTTCGGCAATTTCAAAGTTTCCAATTTGTATGAGAAATGTTATTTATGTATTTCCTCTTTTGCAGCTCCACATAGCTGAGTTGTTGGATAGCTGAATTAGTGGATAGTTCTACTAGTGGTTTGCTTTTGCTTGCTTTGAAGTTTATTCATTGGGTTGCATGTTGAGAAGACATCACAAGTTACGTTTTGATATTAGCCTGGTCATACTTGATTTTGTAGTGTTGTGATTGTTACCTATACACATGCATAGACGCGCAGGCATACACACGTGTTTGTGAGTGTGGGTGTTAAAACTGCTTATTGTCTTAGCTTTGCCATAATTCTCTTGACATCTGACGGTTGAATGACTAAAATGTGAACCTCACTACATTTTTTTTTCTTGTTGCATTACCTTTGCTTCGACAAATGGAACTTTTATGCTGCAGCAAGAAATTGATCTCCTGAAGGTACTTTGCTTCTTGTTACCTTTTGTACAAGTTGGGTTTTTTTTTTAGTTTTGCAATTTTTTTTTTCTTTCTATTTTATTTATAAATCTCATTTTCAATGTAATCAAGTTATGGTAAGATGTTGAAGGAAAACACTTATGAGACCGAGGCAATAAGCTTCATTGGCTTCAACTTTCATTTCCCCACTTACACCCATGCCAACTACCTCATTAGCGACCCTTGCAACATGTAGTTGACCGACTAAAGACACAGACTATGATATTCTCCAAGAAAATTTCTTATGCTTCCCACAGAATTGCCTTTTAGTCTTTTCAACAATTGGATGGCTTTTTCAAATCATCCACTATGATGCATGTAATTGTATTTCTATTTTGTCAAAAAATAATAGAACTATTATCAAAATAATGAGATATTCCCTCCTCATCTCCAACTCCGGTTTTTAACCCATTTGGAGTCAGTATCTCTCTCAAGCAGAGCACTTACTATCTTTCTCCTCTCTAACTCCCCAGGTTTGGTTTTCCTTTTTGAATTGTTGTCAAAATTGATAATTAAAACATCTTCTTTTGTGGCATTTTTCTTCATTTATGGTTGCGTCTTAGTGAAAATTGTAGGCTTACAAGCCATCAATTACTGTCTTTTTTATTATCCCAAGTATCGGTATCTGATGTACTACTAGTCCCTTCTAAATTGTTCCATCCAGGATACCTAAAAGGGATTCTATTACTTCTTCCCGTCCAAATTTTCTACATTATCACTGATACATATTCTTTGCAAAGCTTTTGAGCCCCTTTTGTTCCAAACGAGGTGGAA
The DNA here is from genome assembly GCF_000471905.2 of Amborella trichopoda. The sequence goes on from NW_006497454.1 coordinate 749,648, forward strand.
CAATGTCCACGCAAACCTGTAATCAGATAGGAGCGACTGAAATTTAAATACATCTAAGTTATGAAAACTCTTCTCCTTAGTCTATTTTTTCATTTTTTCATTGGAAAATTATTTTATTTTTATTAATTGTTCTTGTACTCTAAAACCTTGAAAAAAATTGCTTGATACATGGTTGTTAGCAGGTATGATGTTTTTGTGTTGGTAAAATAGTAATTCTTTCCTATCTATTTTCATTTTTTATTGACAGAATTTGAACCACAAAAACATTGTGAAATATCTTGGATCTTTCAAGACAAAGACTCACTTGTATATCATTCTTGAGTAAGTGATCTATAAATCTAAGTATGATTTTGTTTTGAGCATGTTCTTCAGTGCAATGCTAACATGGCTTTGTAGCTTGAAAGTAGTATTTCATGTTTCCTGTTGCGATGTTATGTGTCATATTATTGCAGGTATGTTGAGAATGGCTCACTTGCGAGCATCATCAAGCCAAACAAATTTGGCCCTTTCCCTGAATCTCTCGTGGCTGTTTATATTGCCCAGGTTGGTTTCTTTGTTAGCATCTGAGTCTTTGCTGTTTTCACTTTTGATCATTTTGGTTACATTGTATCACTATAATTAGGTCTTGGAGGGTTTGGTGTATCTACATGAACAAGGTGTAATTCATCGAGACATCAAGGGTGCAAATATCTTGTCGACAAAAGAGGTTAGCTTTGTTTTTTGCATTGTCTTACAGATTGGCTTCACCTTTAATTTTGTCTTCTTTAGTTTTATTCTTATTACAATGTATTCTGCAATTTACTCTCTCTGATATCCTTTGCAGTTATTTTTGCACATTGTCTTCCTAGATAATGTTGTCCTCTGCAATTAGGTATGCATTTTTGGGAAATTTATCAACATACACCTACCTTATGAACTATTTAACACTTTATTCATTTTCAACTATTCCAACTCATGATTATGTGTATTTCGATGGGCTTTTTGAAATTAAATTAAAAGAAATGTGTAAAATGCTTTTTCTCTCAAAAAAACAAAAAGTGTAAAATGCTAAAGAATTCATCTCATAGGATCATTTGATAAATTTCAATAGATTTACTAATTACCTCATACTATTATTGACTGGCGTTGTTTGCAAATCTAGTGTCTTCATAGGTTTATAAGGTGCATGCTCCATGCCCTTATTTTTATGCCCATGTAATAGCTGTTGTTTTCATTATCATTCTAATCAGGCGAGAACAACTTCTTTTGTCTGGTTTGGTTGAATGTGATGCCAGGTTAATTACAGAGTGTCATATTGGAAATGACCACTAATTGGCTTCAGGTTGATCAGCTATTATCTGATTCGAAATTGACTGGTTCACACTGGCATACTGGAAATTTTCAGGCTTTGGTGCAGGCTATTTATTGCTTTCATAATGAATCACAGGAGGAAAGATTCTAATTTTGCATCTCATGGGTTAAAGTGCTAAGTTATATTGATGTGTCTAAGTGCCATAGCACAATCAAATGCAGCGAGGCCGGGAGAGTAAGGTGTACATGTATGGGTTAGAAGTAACATTTTTCATTGGAAAGAAGCTATTGTGAAAGACAACTGAGTTATATATCCCGAAAGTAGGTCTAGTTTTGGATGTGTGCTGAGAATTCATGCTTGTAGCATTATGCACTTCTTTTTGCACCAACCCTTTTAGGTTCTCCCCATAATTCATGTTCTACTTGAAAGTTCCATAAATTGGTAACCATCACTGTTCAAAAACTCATGTGGTGACTTATCTTGGCAACCTGGTCAGCGCCAGTGATCCATATACAACTTGGCTAACTCTCACTATCTTCTCTTAACTTTTAAAGAGGCTTGGCTAGGTCTTGCTCTGAGTTGTATGAGACTCGGCCTTGTTGACTAAGGTCCAGGGTGAACCCTGATGAAACCAGTCACGAGACTACAAAGGTCCAGAAGAAAGTAAAAGGGGAGCGGTAGTGGGGCTGACACATGATCCTCCAGATGACATCATTTACTTGTATGCGATTGAAATTTTGGATTTCTTTTGGGGTTGACTTCTCTGCAATTTTTAGTGTCTTTAGGGTTTGCTCGATGTTTTTTGGGTTTCAATGTTTTACAGATCTTTAGATTTTGGGGACTTTGCGAGTGTTTTCTTCCCCTGAGTCTATATTACCATACGTATTACGTGAAGATGGTTGAATGGTCAAATCAATTTTGGAGAGAGAAAACTCTAGGTTCAATGTGCCTTTTTGGTAGGAATGGACTCAAGGCATAGGTGTTCAGGGGCTGGGTGCCACAACTTGACATCTTGAGTTTTATTCCTGCAATAGGTAGGGGATCCTTTTCCCGCTGATCGTTCCAAAAAAAAAAAATGTACCTTGGTGGTTGAGTCTTGGTCTCTATTTTAGTTTATGATGGGTGGCACAAAGAAATGAATCTATTGTAATTGTTAAAGAAAATTCAAGAGCCACAGCTTTTTTTTTTGCTATTATGACTTGTGTTTTCTGCATTCTTTTCTTCCTGGACTTTATCTATATAGTGAATGATCTACATCCCTAATATCGTCTTTCTTTGGGAACTTTCAAATAGTGATTCGGGTATGCCATCAAGGAAGTGCTCTTGGTCTTGCAATGGCATTTACATCCCTGATATCAGTTTTTCTTTGGGATCTTTCAAATGGTGATTCGGGTATGCCACCAAGGAAGTGCTCTTGGTCTTGCAATGGCTGGAGAGATGATAAATTGCAAGAACTCGAGGGACATGTAGAGCAACTTAAACTTAGCTTGCAAAGACGAGAGAGATCTGAATCTGATAGGGTAGAACATCGGAGGATCGATCATGAGACACATTAGTGACTCCCTCCTACTCTGTTATCCATGTGAAGGGCTGATAAATTCAGGAATCGAATATGATACATTTCAAATCCTTGAAGAAAATCGTGACTTTGGAATTATGTTTGATTAGACCTGAGTTTCAAGGATGCCTTTATCAGGAGGATTGGGAAGAGCCACCATTTGAGTTTCTATACATGTATATCATGAGGCCCAATGTCCAATTTCATCTGCAAAACCGATAGAGGAAAAGTTCGTTGATTGGGAAAAAATCTAGATGAAGAAGAGATGAATACCTGATGTAGATGTAATTTTTTTTGCATTCAAAGAAGAATTCATATGCAGAAGTTTTTGAACTTCTAAAGTTCAATGGCAAGCATGAAGACCTTTCAAAAAGAATTTTCAATTGGATTGAAACTATTGTTCATGCAGGAACAGGACTTAGTTCAACCATATAAGGATACACATGATACTATGTCATGGAGATCCAATGAAGGAGAACAAAAGTGAATAGTTGGACTGCACCACTAACTACCAATGGTGGAGTCAGAAGTCCAAGAGGTATGCAAAGCATGGGTGGTGAACACCATTCTTAAGAACTAGGTTAATCGAACTCCAGGATGGAACCAGTCGCAAGATTATAGATGGCCAAAAGAAGGAAAAAAGGAAAGAAACCAGGGGGACTGACGCATGGTCTTTTGGAAAAACAACACTTTCCTGGATGTGATGGGAATTGCTGGTTTTTTTGGTCTCAAGTTTTAGGTGTCTTTAGGGTTTAATCAATGTTTTTTGGATTTTGATGTCTTGCGAATCTTCCGATTTTAGGGATTTTGCATTTCCTTTTTCCTATGAATCCAGATCACCATGTGTGAAAGTGAGAAAAGTCAAATGGTCAGTCAGTCCTGGTGCTGGGAAGAGTTAAGGTTGGATGTACTTCGGTGGTTGAGTCTCGGTGTCTCTTTAAGTGTATGAGTGACAAAGGGATGAATTGATTGTAATTATTTTCGTCAAACAAAAATTTCTAAAGTTATTTTGTTGCTGCTATATCTCATGTGTCTCCATTGTTGACGTGCTGGACTTTCTATCTCATTCACATATTCGAAACATGTCTTAGTTGAGTCTGAGTTTGAAAACATTGGTAAACATGGTATGGGTTTTTCCTGGAACTTGTGGTATTTACTAGCTTTTCTTTGAGAGAAGTTTATCTGCTTCTAATCCAAATTTATTAATTGTTCGTCAATAGAGATCCTAAGGACTTTGCCGTCCGGTTCCTAAGTTTTGAATTAGCTAACTCACTGAAAACTTATGTGCATAGGGTCTTGTCAAGCTCGCTGATTTTGGAGTTGCAACTAAGCTTACAGAAGCTGATGTTAACACTCATTCTGTTGTTGGGACACCATATTGGATGGCGCCTGAGGTACTATCTTTGTGCTTTGTTATTATAATTGTTGTGATAGTTTAAGAAAACCAGTCATATTAATTATTTTGTACTGTTTACTTGGAGTTGGCTGTCACTTTTGGCAATCATAGGATTCTGATTTGTTATAATATATTTATTTATTTCACTTTTTTTGGGTAATTATTATTTATTTCACTTGCTATTAATTTATTAATAAACTGGAAACTTCTAAGTTCGGAATTGCACATATTAAGTGGCTCAAATGGAAGATCACTGGTTAAACTGTAAGGCCTGGTTAAACTGTAAGGCTGTATGTCGCTCATATTTAACATCACATATTAAGGGCCACATATTAAGTGGCTGAAATGGAATTTCCCTGCTTACTGTAAGAGTCTCAAATAGAAGAGCCCGGGTTCAATTCCATCATTTGCATTTACTAGTGCAATATGCATTACCCATTTGAGGGGCATATGTTCTCTCTTCAGTGTGGCAATGCACAAAAATGAGACAGTTTCCTCTTGTCCACCTGATTTTAGTCAGATAGGAAGTAGATATTATCTTTTGGGTGTAGCCCATATAAACATTGGTGAACTGTGCTTATCTGATCATTCATCATGGGATTCTAAATAGGGACAGTGTTCGTTTAGTAAAATGCTACTGAGAGATTGTTGTTCAGATCAAACACTCCGTGTGTGAATATGGAATGTGATATCCTTTTGAATGTATGCACAGGACTGCTGGTCTACAACAGCAATTGATCATAATTCAAATCAAATCATTCTTAGTGGAATCTATTCTTTGGTGCCTGTTGTATCTCTTCAAGCTGATTGTTCCTTCTTAATATCCATGCTGCTGTAGAGCCTACATAAGTGCCGTACTTCTCTTGAATGGCTACTTGTCTCTTTCTGTGTGTGTGAATGCACGCGATGAGATTTCAGACTTGTGAGAACATCAAACCTTAGCAACCAGCCTATTCTATATTCACCAACTTTGCTAATGTTACCGTTCTGACACTATTCAAACAGGTAGACTTTAGTGCTAATTGTTGTACACCTGCAGACAAAGATATTGGACTGTCTGGGCTTCTTATTTTTTTTGGTTAGTTATGTAACTGGTTATTACATTGAAATGATTTTATGCCTTAAACCATCAAACAATGCCATGATAATTGGTGTCACTGTTATGATTAGTGTATGGCGTCTTGTCTTTGGGAGCAATTGGAGCTGTGAAAATGATTCCTGTTGTGCTTGGATCCTTGTAGGTAGTTGACCTCTGTGATTTCTATGATATAAGCCACTTTGGCATTCCATACAAACCATATACTCCTCATAAATTTCTGTATTTGTTGGCTCAGATGGGAACCCTCCTCTGTTCATCTGTGTTGAGTTTTGCCAATTTTTTAACTATCATCCTTTTTGTTTTGGCCTTTTATGTAGGATTTTAGGATTGGGTATTGGGGAACACCCATTTCCAATATGAAGACCTTAGTTGGAACATACAGGGACTGGGTGAACCCCTCAAAAAGGAGCGCAGTTAGTAGTCATACCTCGGATACCTTTCCATACACCCGTACTCTACAAAAATGGAGTCCGGCAACCTCCAACAAGCCTGCTCTGGGGTAGAAGACCTGTGGTTCAAGAGCCATTTGGGTCCTCTGGGACCCTACAGTGTTAACCCAAGTTGCTATCCTTATTAGTTCCTTTTCTGTCTCCATTTCTTTTCACACAATAGTGACAACCACCCTTGGGTATCTTAAAAGCCAGTTCTGGGAAGAACTAGGCCATATCCAAACCCTGTTCTCCCTACCCGGGTGCATTGGTGGTGGCTTCAACATCACTCGGTAGTTGTTTGAAAGAACCAGGTGGGGCAGGGCATGGGCAGCATGGTCGATTTTTTACAATTAATCTTCACGCACAGTCTCATTTACCTTCCGCTCAATGGGGCATCTTTCACTTGGTCTAACAGTCAAACCATCACTAACCCTGTCCAAGTTGGACAGATTTTGGTCAATCCAACCTGGGAAAATCACTTCCACGAGTTCCATTCCAGGTCCTTACTGGACCAGTCTCTGACTGCATCCTTATTCTCCTTGATTTCCTGCCAAGCTGGAGGACAGGAGCCTCCACTCCCTCATCCCCCTATGTTAGTCCTCATTCATGGTCCAAGGATGGGTGGGATTTAGAATTTTCAAGTATATTCCAGCTCCTGAAACAAAAGTTGATAGCTTTGGGACCAAGACCATTTCAGGTTCCTACCTACCAAAAAACTGCCCCTCCTATCTGAAATTGTAGAGCTAGACTCACTTGAGGAACAAACGGACCTCTACCCGACAAATTTATTAGATCTTTGATTACAAAATATCTTGGAACCAGGGACCCATAATAAGATGGCTTAAAGGAGTAAAAAACACAACTTTCTTCCTTAAAACTACTGACTGCAGAAGAACCAACACCATTTGCCTTATTAGACATTAGGGTCGAATCTTTTAAGACAATGAAGACATCTACCGCGTCATACCTCTTTCTTCTAAACTATCACCGAGGACAGTGCCTTCTTGTTAGAGAGGCCCTTTACCAAACAGGAATTCGTCAAAGCCATCACCGATCTTGGCCATGACAAGGCTCGTGATCTATATTGCTTGTTATTTGCTTTCATGAGTTCTGGGAATCCATCGGCCCTAGTATCTTTGAATGGTTTGCTGAATCCATGCTAAGGGTGTGATGAACAAGGGCATGAACCCTACATTCATTGCCTAATTCCATATTTGGAAGGGGTTTAGGAAATGAACGATTTCAGGCCAATCAGTCTAATCAACAACTCCAAGGTCTTAGCTAAGGCCCTCGCCTCTTGACTGCGCCACACCTAGAGGCAATCAATCTCCCCTTCCTACGGAGCTTTTGTAGAATGCAAACAGATTCTGGACTGTGCACTCTTCACTAAGGAGTGCATTGACAAAAGGTTCCAATCAGTGTTCCAAAAAATGCCAGGCGGCGCTTAGGTGGTCGAGGGGGTCCTGGCCGCCCAATGCCTAGGTGGCTGCCCAGGTTCGCCTCTAGGTTGAAGAAGAGGGGCAGGGGGCAAGGGAACATGAGTATGCATTATAAAATATTAAAAATCCCATAATCCAAAAAGTCTCAAACCATTTAAATTTGTAATAGATAGACTAATAGCACAACCCAAAATAAAATATAATAGTAATCCTTAAATTTGTAATTTAGTCAATCCATACTCCATACATATTCCATGATCCATAGTTCTTATCATTTGATAATCCATAGTTCCATACAATGATACAACCATACATGCATACACATCCGAGTAGATAAGTAGAAACTAGAAAATAAGAAAACCAAATATACAGTCTTAGACTTAACACTAAAAAATCAAGTGTCTTTAGTCATCATCAGAAAAAGTTGGGTAAGCCTCATCATATGCATCGGAGTTGAGTCCATCAACATCAGACTGATCTGCTTTATCAACATAACGCTCGTCCTCCTCTATTTCTTCTGAATTTGCCTCTTCCTCCCCTTCTTCTACCCCCTTTTACTTTGTGTAGATGAGGCCTAAGAGTCTTGGTTGCTCTACTTGGTGTCGCTTCACCCTTTTCTTGCTTTTTATGTTTCACTGAACACAAATATTGCTTAATCTCGTCCCTGGTAGTCTCAAGAATATTTACACGGGGCAACATCCCCTTTAATACCGGCAAGGTGTTTCTTGAACATGTAAATGGGCCATTAGTATCCTTTTCACAATAATTGCACTTTTTATAATATTTGTCATTCGAATTCGGTTTATGACCATACTTCCAACCCGGATCACCTCTTCTAGAAGAACATGGAGAAGATATTGCCATATAATTGGGTTCATTTTCTTCCTTTTCTGGTTTTACTAAATTCAAATATTGTCTAATCTCATCTCTAATAGCTTCATGAACTTTTTTACAAGAATCAACATTCTCTTTAAAACTGACTACATATTCTTTGAATTGATTAATACCCCCATTGGTATCTTTTTCACAAAAATTACACCATATACAATTTTTATCATTTCGTTTTGGGTTATAACCATACTTCCAACTCGGATCACCACTTCTAGAACAACTAAAAATAAACTTATCCAAATTACAAGGCTTTTGTTTGTATTTGTGTTTTACCGAACTTATATATGGCTTAATCTCCTCTCTGATAGCTTAAAGAACATTTTTACGAGGTGCAACTTCCCCCTAATACCGGCAAGGTGTTTTTTGAACCGACTTATACCCTCATTAGTATCTTTTCCGCAAAAATTACATCTAATATGATTTTTGTCATTTGGCTTTGGGTTATAACCATACTTCCAACCTAGATCGCCATTTCTAGAAGAACCCAAAGAAGATGTTGAAATAACAAATAAAATCTCAAATATGAAAATTTTAACTATCTTTTTCGCTCGATCTTCAATGTTTGAGATGTTTCCCGATCTCAAATACTTCCCAAAAACCGGCTAATATGCTTAAAAACCCATCAAAATCAAATCTAAACAGAAAAGACGATGTTTGGATCAATTTTTCAAAACTCTGAAATACACAATCGATCTCCTAGAAATGTAAAAATTGATAATTTTTAAATTTTTTTCACTCTAAAGGTAAAACAAAAGGATTTAGGTCACACAATAACTTAACCCCCCCCCCCCCCCCCCCCCCTCTTTTCCCCTTATTTAGGGAGGCTTTTTGAAACATTGGTTCCAATTGAAAAATCTAGAGTTGGATCTTGAAAAGGCCTATGACCATGTAGATTGGAGAGTCCTTGTTGACATGCTATCGTTTGAAGGGTTTCGGTTCCAACTAGAGATCTTGGATCTCAATCCTCATCAATGCCTTCCCAAAGGTTTTGGTCCTGCCTAGTGAGGCAAGGTGACCGGCTATCCCCCTTCCATTTTACCATTGTAGCGAATATCTTTAATAGGTCTATTGAAAAGCTTTGCCATCATGATATGCTAAATGGTTTCTCCTTCTTAGACCATGGCCCCACCATTTGCCACCTTCTCTACATGGATGCCCTAGTTATTTGTGATGCAACCCCACGGCAGGTTGATAATATTTGGCTGTTCATACGATGCTTCAAGCTGGCCACATCACTTGGAACCTGACAGCATGCAAGCCCTTGCTCGAAGAATGGGGTTTGGTATTGATACGCTCCCGGGCAATACCTCGGGCTGGCCTCGGCAATCCAGAAAGGCAAAATGGGATGGCATTTTGGAAAACTTTGGAAGGAAACTGGCATCTTGGAGATGCCGCTTCCTCTCCATTGGTGGCCTTATTACACTGATCAGTCCATGGTAGCCAACATCCTGGTCTTCCAAATATCTCTATTCCACATGTAGATGAGAATCTCTCACAAATTGATGAGAGGCTCTTTATGGAATGGAACTATTGGCTACAATAGTTACCATCTTGTAAAATGAGAAAAATTATGAATGCCAAAGTATGCAGGGGGACTTGGGTGATGTGGAATGGATGCCTTGGGACTCCTCAGAGGCTCGTCATCAGCAGGAGTATTCAGAGCCTGGAAGGCCATTTGGCAGATAAACAGTCACTTCTCCAGCTATATGCGCTTCTTACCCAAATCAGGGAACCATATGTTTTTGGAAAGACTTGTGGCTGGGGGAATCAGACACCTGGACTATCCTTTTTGACCCTCTTCAATGCGGCTGTGTTGGGAAGCTATTATTGCAAATTACATTGCGTCAGAGGGTGGTCATTTGGTTTGGACTCCCCTACTACACCAGGATTTTAACGATTGTGACACTGCCGAGCTTTTATCCCTAATCCACAGCCCACTACATCTCCTTGTCTGGCCCAGAGAAATTCATGTGGTCTCCAACTCCAAAAGCACCTTAACAGTGTCTTAACAGGTCTAATCCCCTGCGCTTCCCTCCCCAGCTAGTGCGCACAAGTCCTGCTCTTCCCTCCCCAGCTAGTGCGCACAAGTCCAAGCCTTTAACTGGCTTGCAACATAAATAAACTATAAGGGAGAGGGGTCCAGCTAGGAAATAGGTGTATGATGTGCAATGGCCTCTACGATCTGGGGATTCTTCTTCGGACTGTTCAATCATCGCTGCGCCACCCCATTCACCATGGAACACCTGTTCAAACATCGTCACTCCCTACTCCTGCCCACGGCAGGGTTCATACTGTGGTGTTTAACCACGTAGGGCATCATTTGGTCCATTTGGATTGAGCAAAACCGCTAAACCTTTGAAAGCTCATTGGACTGCACCTCTACGCTCGGGGAGCTGATCGGATCTACTTTATAGTTTTCTGGGCCTCCTCACCCAAAAAACTCAGCTAATACTATACCTCGGACTTACTTAAGAACTTGCGTCACAGCATCTCATCCTCTTTGAATGCTATCCCAAGATCCTCCTTGTGGCTGCTCCTGAGTCAAGGTGTTATCAAACTTAACTTTGATGGCAGTTCTTTAGGGAACCCTAGACTTACTGGTTTAGGGGGTGTTTGGATCACATACAGGCGAGACCTTGATAAACTTCTCGGGCCCAGCAGGCATTGCTGATTCCTCCCTTGTCGAATCAATGGCCTACTGTGCGTGCAACTGTTCAATCGAGAGCGGGACTCTTCCATCCTTATTGAAGGTAACTCCCTCAATGCCATCTCTTGGGCTAACAAAACTACCCCCTGCCTTTGGAGAAGGCTTGATGACTTCTCCAAGCAGTTCTTCACCTATGCCGTGGCCTCTTGAATATTTTTTGACATAGATGGCATGAAGCAAAACCCCCGGGAACCCACTTGCTTAAGAAGGGTCACCCTTCCCACATAATATGGACCCAGCAACCCCATCCAGCATAAATCACCAATTTTGTATAGAACCCCTACACATTCTTATGCTGAAATTTTGTAACTAATAACCCATACATGGTTTTCCCACCACATACATCAATTGGACAAGTTCAAATGACAAATGCAAATTGCAAAGAATCATTTATCAAAAAATTGTTGGCTTCTTTTCTGGTCATCTATGGCTCAAATTGGCAAAAGTTAACTTCATAGTAATTGGATATATCCTGATGTAAAATATGTTTTGCAATAAAATTTAGTTATTTGTTAAGTTCTAGTAGTTTGTTGTATCTATTACTTCCATATATATGTTGGCTCTTTTCTGCTTTGGGCAACTCTTGCTGAATTCTAAATTTATGGCCTGCCTTTATGGACATGATCTTTTAGGCTTATAGAGATCTGCAACATATGAAAAGTTCTTCTGAATGGGAGGATAGTTTTGTGTAGGTGATTGAAATGTCTGGGGTCAGTGCTGCATCAGATATCTGGAGTGTTGGCTGCACGGTGATTGAGCTTCTCACTTGTGTTCCCCCATATTATGATCTCCAGCCTATGCCGGCCCTTTTCAGGATCGTTTCGGTAAGGCCATTGAACATTTCTATCTGTAGGCAAGTTGTGGAGGCTGAGGTCACATCATGAACGCCATTTAATTTTCCACTAGAATACATCATCAATTTTTTTTTTTTTCTCCCCACTAAAATATAGTTTCTTCTTTCAAAATGGGCATTTTGCATTCAAGAATATCTTCGTGATTTTCCTTTTCAATCACGACCTTTACTTTTTTAAGAAATCCTGAAACGGATTCCTGTTTATACCAAAATAGAAAAGACATAATGTGTTCTTCTGAACATCTGATATGTTGTTTATACTTCTGCTAAGCATGTAGTTATGTTTCTTGATTAGGATGAGCAACCTCCTATACCAGATCGTCTCTCTCCAGGCATTACTGATTTCCTTCATCAATGCTTTCGGAAGGTAAGACTGCCAAAATGTTGTTTATATGACATTTGTCGAACATGATGCACATTCTTGACATCATGTTGCTTATAAGTGCTTCACAGGATGCAATGCAGAGACCTGATGCAAAGAAATTACTGATGCATCCTTGGATACGGAATTCAAGGCGTGCATTGCATTCATCGCTTCAGAGGACTGGTGCAAGAATAAGGTACTCATTAATTACTTTGTCATTCTCTTCATTTTTTTTGATAATAGTTGACTTTTACTTATACCTATACCATCTATAAGTAATCACAAAAACATCACAGAGGAAGGCAATCCACAGGTCGGGTGCTCTGGCTCATACAAAAGTTGGGGAGTCTGTGTACAAAAGTGTTGAGTAGGAAAGAAATGAGAGGTACAAAATTTGGCAGTGCCCCTTGTCTTGAGGTACAAACGAAGGCATCAAGGATAGAAAGGGTAATGACAGTGGGAGCGGAAGATTAGATAGTGTAAGATAGAAGATGAACGAGGGTCGAGAGAGTTGAAGCCAGCTGCACGTGGCAGACTCCCCATAAGCTTGCCTGCTTCTTGTTAGGTTTGATTGTGTGGCAGTCCCTCTAGAAGCGTCCTCGCTTGTGAGCACATTGTTGGTAAGAGTTGGCCTCCTTCCAGGTATGTTGGAAACTAACTAGAGGAGGCCTGTAGAATGAAATATGTGGTAAAAAATGGGTTCCAGTCTCCAAGGGCAGGGGAAAGCTTTGGACGCCTGAAGGATGACTTCTTTTGAGTCTCCTTTGACAATCATGGAGGAACCTATGAGGGGTTGAGAATCTTGAGTCCTTTTAACTTTTTTGTTGTCGTCTTAGTTGTGGAGAAAATATAGGACGGCTACTTTTTGATCAGCTGGTTATTGTACTAATGAGTGAATTTTTTGAGACATGATTTTGATCATGTTTTCTTCCCTAGGTACAATATTTTGTATCTTTAAGAAGTAAAGCTTTATGATCTTTCCTGGCCTTCGGGATTCTATCTTGCACTATATCCACCACACTTGTAGGGAAAAACTCTAAGATGATTTTTCCTCAAAATACAAGCATTGTTGGTAAGGATCAAGGTTTTAAAAAATGGATTGGTGACCGGACACTAAAACCCTGTTGGATTGGTGGATTGACAATCTAGATAAGAGAATCGGCCGGTTTTAGCCTAAAAAAATTTCAAAAAATTACTATAATTTCTTAAAAATCTAGTTTTTTAGACATCTAAAAAAAAAAAAAGTAATTGCATTATGGCTTTCTATTATTGTGTCAAAAATATGGAAATACTGAGAACCAGCTTCATGTATGAGTGTTTATTGTCTACTAGTGATTTAAAAAACAGATCAATGACTCGGATCGGGCACCCCAAAAAGTGATATGGATTGGCAAATCGGGGATCCGAATCGTCATTCTACTGTACAGAAAAAACAATGAACTGACGAAAAACACGTGAAAAAACAATGAATTGGCTAAAAACCGGTCAGGATCGGTGAATCGGTGAGAATTGCTGTTTTGCTATGCAGAACTGACGTTTCCCTTCTAGACAATCGTTTACTATATATACGTAGAATTAGAAAGGGGTGACCGATTCTTGGGTTACATTGGGCAAATCCGTGCCGACCTGGCATTTTTTAAATCGTTGTTGTCTATGAAATTCATTTTATAATCAAAAGAAAATTTAAAATGCAACTCATGGCGATAAAATGGGTCTCTCTAACTCAATTTTATTTTTTTATTTTTGTATTAACTTAGGAGTTTTGATTTTTGAAAGAAGCATACTATTCATTCTTTTTATTTAAAAAAAAAAATTTATTTATCTACTGTCTTTTTTTTAACTATTGGTTTCTTTGCTCTTATAATCTTAGTTTCATGCATTTGATGTTGTTTGTGATGAGATGAGAAAGATATTGATGTTTTGTGGTGGCTGTATACCTCAATTCGGGAAAGTTTAGGTATGGCACCAAGAGGCGATAAGATGAGAGAGAGTAGGCTTAGGTGGGTTGGCCATGTGTGGCGTCGACTCCGTATAACACCTGTTAGGAGGTGCGAGTTAGTTCAAGTGGAAGGATTGAAAAGGGCAAAGGGTAAGCCCAAAAGGACGTGGATGGGAGTAGTTTGAAAAGATATGGGGACTTATGGTCTCTGAGGGTATGGCCTTAAATAGAGCAGAATGACGGACCAGGATTCGTGTAGGCGACCCCAATTAATCGGGAAAAGGCGATGATGATGGTGGCTATATGCCACTTGAATTTTGAAATAATGATATGGTGGCAAAAGATCTAGTTATAATTGTTTGGTTTTAAAGGGAAAACAAAAAATTAGGTGATTGTCCCTTTATGTTTTATACAATTACAATTGTTGTTTTGTTGTTTAAACTCTCAAGCCTTGGGAAAATTTACCCGATTATATCTCTCTTAACTGTTGGTAGAGAGAGAGAGCTAATTATCTATGAGACCAATTACCTATGGAGACCCGCTTTCTCTCTCGACTATTGTTTTTGTGGAGAGAGAGAGAGAGAGAGAGAGAGAGAGAGAGAGATCATAATCTAGTATTATCAACTAAGTTAAAACGTACTAACTAATACTAAATTGTTCATATGAGAGAGAGAGAGAGAGAGAGAGAGAGAGAGAGTAGTTAGTTTAAGTATCTACGTAAGTAGTTAGTAATCGTGTCGTCGTACTCTACGTTACTTAATTTAAGTTAAATTTAAACTTTACTAACGTAA